>PVKP010029885.1:0-28516 GCA_004027715.1 Plecturocebus donacophilus | reverse complement strand
TTTTTTTTGGTAGGACACAGGATCTTGCTCCATCACACAGGCTGGAGTACAGTGGCGTGATCATGGCTCACTGCAGCCTCGAACTCCTAAGCTCAAGCAATTCCCACACCTCAGCTTCCTGAGTAGCTAGGAGTACAGCCACATACCACCACACCTGGGTAATTAAAAAACGTTTTTTTTTTTTGGGGGGGTAGAGACAGAGTCTGTGTTGCCTAGGCTGGTCTAAACTCCTGACCTCAAGAGATCTTCCGCTTTGGCCTCTCAAAGCACTGGAATTACAGGCATGAGCCACCATGCTTAACCTAGAAGGGAGCATCTTCAATCTGATAAAAAAAATCTGCAGCTAACATCATACTTAATGGTGAAAAATTTGAACTCTCTTCTTTTCACTATTGGAAGCAAGGCAAGGATGCCCACTCTCAAGACTTCGGTTAAACATTGTATAGAGGTCCTAGCAAGTGCAATAAGGGAAGAAAAATAAAGTCATTCAGACTGGGAGGACAAAAGAAGTAAAACTCTTTGTAGATGACATGATTTATATGAGACCTCAGCTGAGTGTTAACAGCAACAACAACAACAACAAAAAGATGATATGTCTAGAAAGAGAATAATGAGTATAAAAAACACCTGCTAGAAGCATTAAATCTGTTTAGTGGATACAAGGTAGTCTGTAATCAATTGTATATCTGTTATTAGCAAGAAACAGTTAGAAAATAAAATCAAAGCACCATCATTCAAATAGCATTTAAAAAACCTAAAATACTTAGGGATAAATCTGACAAAAGATACGCATGTCTTGTACACTGAAAACTATAAAACATTGTTGAGAGCTACTAAAGTCCTATATAAATGGGGGATATACCATATTTATGGATTGGAAGGATGTTTATTCTCCCCAAATTTACCTGTAGATTAAATGTAATACCAGTCAAAATCCCAGAAAGTTTTTTCTTTGGTAATTTTTGGGAAACTGATTCTAAAATGTATATGGAATTGCCAGGAGCCTAGATTACCAAATTAACCTAAATAATCTTGAATAAGAAGAACAGATTTGGTGGTTGCTTACACCTGTAATCCCAGCACTTTGGGAGGCTGAGGTGGGTGGATCACGAATTGCACTACTTTAATACTTCCTGGTTTTGAGACAGAGTCTTGCTCTGTCACCCAGGCTGGAGTGTGGTAGTGCAATCTCTGCTCACTGCAGCCTCCACCTCCTGGGTTCAAGTGATTCTCATGCCTCAGCCTCCTGAGCAACTGGGATTACAAACACGTGCCACCATGCCTGGCTAATTTTTGTATTTTTAGTAAAGATGGGCTTCCACCATGTTGGCCAGGCTGGTCTTGAACTCCTGACCTCAAGTGATCTGCCTGCCTCGGCCTCCTGTGGTGCTGGTATTCCAGGTGTGAGCCACTGCGCCCAGCCAAGACTTTCTGTAAAACTAGAGCAATCAAGATACTACGGTATTAAAAAGATAGACATATATATTGACAGAAGAGAATAGGGAGACCAGAAAGAGACCTACACTTTTATGATTAATTGATTTCTTTTTCTTTTCTTTTGCCCCTTCCTTCTTTCCTCCCTTCTTTCCTTCCTTCTCTCCTTCCTGCCTTCTTGCCTTCCTTCCTGAAACAAGTGAATATTGACTCTTGCCTTATACCACGCACAAAAACGAATGCAGACTGAACTAAAGACTTAAACATAAAACCTGAAGCTATAGAACTTCTAGAAAAAAAGTGAGAGAAAATCTTTCCATCCTTGGCATAGGCAGTTTTTTTTTTTTTAAGCAGCAATCATAAAGGAGAAAAATTAAAACCTCTCCTCTTCAAAAGACATTGTTAGGAAACAAAAAGATTGAGCCACAGACTAGCAGAAAATATTTACAAAACATATATCTGATAAAGGACTTGCAACCAGAATATAGGAAGAATCCTTATAACTCAATAATAGAAACAAAAAACCCACATAAAAATGGGCAGAAGTACAGGAAAATAATAAAATACCCAGGAATACAGCTAACCGGGGAGGTGAAAGATCTCTAGAATAACAAAACAGTGCTGAACGAAATCAGAGACAACAGAAACAAATGGAAAACATTCGTGCTCATGGATAGGAAGGATCAGTATTATTAACATGTACATACTTCCCAAAGCAGTTTACAGATTCAGTGCTGTTTGTATCAAACTACCAATGACATTTTTCACAGAATTAGAAAAAACTGTTCTAAAATTCATTTGGAACCAAAAAGCCCAAATAGCCAAAGCAGTCCTAAGCAAAAAGAACAAAGCTGGAGATATCCCACAACCCAGCTTCAGACTATATTACAAGGCTACAGTAACTAAAACGGCATGGTGCTGGTACAAAAGCAGACACATAGACCGAGGGAACAGATTAGAGAACTCAGAAATAAACCCATACAACTACAACCATCTGATCTTCAACAAAGTTGACTAAACAAGGAATGGGGAAATTACTTCCTATTCAATAAATTGTGCTGGGTTAGTTGACTAGCTATATGAAGAATATTGAAGCTGGACCTCTATCTTTTACCATATAAAAAAGTCAGCTCAAGATATATTAACAAATGTAAAACCTAAAACTATGAAAACCCTAGAAGAAAACTTAGGAAATACCATTCTGGACATCGGCCGTGGCAAACACTTCATGATAGAGACTCCAAAAGCAATTATAACAAAAACACAAATTGAAAAATGAGACCTAATTAAACTAGAGAGCTTCTGCACAGCAACAATAACAACAACAATGAAAAACAAAAAACCTATCTACAGAGTAAACAGACAAACTACAGAATGGGAGAAAATATTTGCAAACTGTGCATCTTACAAAGGTCTAATATCCAGACTCTATAAGGAACTTAAGCATATCAAGAAGCGAAAACCTAGACAACTTCATTGAAAAATGGGCCAAAGACATGAACAGATACTTCTGAAAAGAAGACACATGTGACCAACAAGCATATGAAACAATGCTCAGTATCACTAATCATTAGGGAAATGCAAATGAGAACCACAGAGAGATACCAGCTCATACCACTCAGAATGGCTATTATTAAAAAGTCAAAAATAACAGATGCTGGCAAGGTTGTGGAGAAAAGGGAACATTTTACACTGCTGGTGGGAGTGTAAATTAGTTCAACAGTCTGGGAGTTTCAGCAGTGCAGAAAGCAGTCTGGAGGTTTCTCAGATAACCTAAAATAAAACTTCATTCAACCTAGCAGTCCCATTACTGGATATATACCCAAAGGAATATAAATTTTTCTACAATAAAGACACATGCATATGTATTTTCATTGCAGTGCTGTTTACTATAGCAGTGACATGGAATCAGCCTGGATGCCCCATCAACAGCAGACTAAAGAAAATGTGGTACACGCATGGTGGCTCATGCCTGTAATCCCAGCACTTTGGGAGGCTGAGGTGGGTGGATCACCTGAATTCAGGAGTTCGAGACTAGCCTGGCTAACAGGGTGAAACCCTGTCCCTACTAAAAATACAAAAATTAGCTGGGAGTGGTGGCAGGTACCTATAATCCCAGCTACTTGGGAGGCTGAGGCAGAACAATCACTTCAACCTGGTGGGCAAAGGTTGCTGTGAGATTGCGCCACTGCACTCCAGCCTGGGCGGCAGAGTGAAACTCTGTTAAATTAAAAAAAAAAGAAAAAGAAAAGAAAGGAAAATGTGGTACATATATACCATGGAATACTACCATCTATAAAAATGAAGGCAGTCATGTCCTTTGCAGCAACCTGGATGCAACTGGAGGCAATTATTCTAAGTGAATTAATGCAGGAACAGAAAACACCAAATACCACATACTCTCACTTATAAGTGGGAGCTAACCACTGAGTACACATGGACACAAAAAAGGGAACAAGAGACCCCAGGATCTGCTTGAGAGTGGAGGGTAGGAGGAGAGTGAGGATTGAAAAATGACCTTTCAGGTATTTTGCTGATTACTTGGGTGATGAAATTATCTGTACATCAAACCCATGCAAACCTGCACATATTCCTCCGGAACCTAAAATAAAAGTTGAAAAGAAAAAAAAAGGGTAAACATAAGAACAAACACATCATAAAATAATATGTGTAAATGAACAGTAAACACCAGAAATAAATCTTTTTTATTTTATTATTTTGGGACAGTTTGTCCCTCTGTCGTCCAAGCTGGAGTGCAGTGGCACCATCTTGGCTCACTGCAACCTCTGCTTCCTGGGCTCAAATGATCCTTCTACCTTAGACTCCCAAGTAGTTGGGACTACAGGCATGTACCACCACACTCAGCTAAGTTTTTTTGTAGCGACAAGGTTCCACTATGTTGCTTAGGCTGATCTCGAACTCCTGGCCTTAAATGATCCACCTGCCTTGGCATCCTAAAGTGCTAAGATTATAGACATGAGCCACTGTGCCCAGCCTCTGAAAATCTTTAAATATCAGAAAAATACAAATTTAAACCATAATGAGATAGAATAACACATATTCACTGGAATAACCAGTAAAAGACCTGATTATACCAATTGTCAGAACTGATGTGGAATAAATAGAACTCTCATTCCTTGAAGATGTGATTGTAAGATGGAATAGCCACTGAGGAAACAGTTTGGCAGCTTTTTAAAAATTTAACTGCATATCTATACTTTGATCCAGTGATTTCATTTTGTATATTTATTCAAGAGAAAGACTTATACATGTCTTAGCTTCATTTATAAGAGCCTGTAATTACATAATCTCAAATGTCCACCAATAAACAAGCTGTCTATTTTCGTACAACAGAATACTACTCAGCAGTGTGAAGGAGCAAACTATTGATACAATACTTAGAAAAGTTATGTTGCTCAAAAGAAGCAAGACACAAAATTGTCTCTGATTCCATTAAACTAGATTCTGTAAAACTGATCTATAGTGGGAAAGATAAGATCAATCTTTGAGGCAGAGGTTGGGAGGGATTACCTGAAGAGAGATATAAGAGAGCTTTTGGGGGTGAGGGAATTGTTTTATATACTGTTTGAGGAGGTTACACGTTGTGTATACATTTGTCAAAACTTATCAAATTGTACACTTAAGTAAGCTGCATTTTATTATATGTAAATTTTCACTAAGGTTGATTAAAAACTTGGTTAGAAGGAATCAAATTGGTATAGCAGTCATTAAACTAAATGCAAATGGATTATATTGTGCCAGTAAAATACTGTTAGATTCGTTTAAGAAACAAAACCTAACCAAGTCTTGTTTAGAAGAAATAAGCTATTGAAAACTTGATAAGTAAAGCTGAAAATAAAAGAGTTGAATAAAGATCTGAAATACAGGAAAATAACCAAAAGATCAGTAATTATAATAATATTAGGCAAGGTGAAATTTAAATATCAAACTAGGTAAGTGGATTGTTACCATTGTAAAAGGCAGATTTTATGAAAATCTAATAGCCATAATTTTGTATGGCTAAAAAGCTTAACACATAAAAATAATGTGAGTTGTATAGTAGAACAGTCATGATATGGGATTTCAACATATTTTATTGGAGACAGAGTTTTGCTCTTTTGCCCAGGCTGGAGTCAAGTGGCATGATCTCTGCTCACTGCAACCTTTGCCCCACCGGGTTCAAGCTATTCTTCTGCCTCAGCCTCCTGAGTAGCTGGGATTATAGGCGCTTGCCACCATGCCCGGCTATTTTTTTTTTTTTTTTTAGTAGAGACGAGGTTTTGCCTTGTTGGCCAGGGTGGTCTTGAACTCCTGACTTCGTGATCCTCTCACCTCGGCCTCCCAAAGTGCTAGGATTACAGGTGTGAGCCACTGTGCCCAGCCAGGATTTCAATATATGTTTAGATCTAGTAGATGAAAATATGAATATAAGTAATTGAATAGTGCATTCAATAAACTTAATTATATATATGTAGAAATAGTGTTTTAAATTCCTGCAATAGATCTTTTTTTAATGTCCAAGGAACTGTGGTCGAAGTTTATTAATGTCCAAGGTACTTGACCATAAAGAAAATCTTAACAGATGAGAAAAGTTGAGATTTTATAGACTGCATTATCTGGTAATAATACAAGTAAAGTAGAAGGAGGTAACTATGAGATGATACCATTGAAACCTGCCTCCTGTTCCCCTGTTTTCCCTGTATTTGTTTCCACTGCAGAATTACCTCAGTATTCTTGAACTGAGAAATTGCTAGTAGCAGGGTCTTTATTCTTTATATTTTTAGCCTTGCATTATTGAAGTGCCCTTCAGTTTGATGCCTTTGTGTGAATTCTGGTGAACCAGGTTTTTCTAGTGTACAGGTGGTGCCCATGACCACACCTAGATTATCAACAATACTGTAAAACTTGACCTGAAATTTTAGGTTGATATTCCTGGCCTTTCTCTTTCAAATTCCTTTAAGCTTTCAGTAATCCCTGTTGGCCATTTATTAGAACACAGGAAAATTTGAATTAAAAACTCACATAATTTATGTAATCCTAGCACTTTGGGAGGCTGAGGTGGGTGAATCACAAGGTCAAGAGATCAAGACCATCCTGGCCAATGTAGTGAAACCCTGTCTCTACTAAAATACAAAAATTGGCTGGGTGTGGTGGCATGCATCTGTAGTCCCAGCTACACAGGAGACTGAGGCAGGAGGTGAACTGAGACTTGAACCCGGGAGGTGGAGGTTGCAGTGAGCCAAGATTGCTCCACTGTACTCCAGCCTGGTGCCTGGTGACAGAGTGAGACTCAAAAAATAAAATAAAAACTCACATAATTTAAAAGAAACAGGAACACCTAATGCTGAGAGGATGTGGAGAATAGCATATTCTCATACATTGCGGGTGCAAATGTGAATTGTTACACCCTTTTGGAAAATAATTTGGCAGCTTGGTAACAATTAAAATTCAGATTCCTTTTGGCCTAGTATACCTCATCCTAAGATTTCTATTCTTAGAAATAAAATCACAAGTAAGGCCATATGTATAGGGATATTTATTGCAGCAATGTGCATATTGTCAACCAACTGAAAACACAATGAACATTAGTAGGGAAAGGCAGGAAAAATGATATGTCCATAAGTGGGATATTATGCTACATAAAGAAAAAATAAATTAGACTAATACCTGATTAGTTTGAGAAATTTCCATAAGGTTTTGTTGAGTGAGCAAAGAAAGATGCAGAAAAGTATATAATAATTTATGTAACCAAAAAATGATTTAAGAGAATTCTGCCTGTATCATAGGCTCATGAGTATGAAGAAAAGTATTTCAGAATGCCTGCTAGGTCGTTAAATGTTAACCTTGGTCAAGGGTGGGTCAGAGTAACTAGGGAGGTAGGTTAAAAAGAAAAAGGAGAATTGTTCTTTATTAAAAACAAAAAAATTTGATCACATCTATGTGTTATCTGTAAAATTATATAAATATGTATGTTTAAAGATAATAAGTAAACATTTAAAATAAAACTGACCTATTTCCCAGCCTGGGCAACATAGCAAGACCCCATCTCTAAAAAAAAATTAGTTAAAATAAATTAGCTAGGCGTAATGGTGTGTGCCTATAGTCCGAGCTACTCCAGAGGCTGAGGTAGGAGGATCCCTGAGCCCAGGAATTTGAGGCTGCAGTGAGCCAATGAGCTTGCCACTGCACTCCAACCTTCAGAGTGAGATTCTGTCTGAAACAAACAAACAAACAAACAAACAATTATTTCTTTTCTGAAAGTGATGTTGATTTGCAAACCTAAGTGTTCATGTAAAGTCCATTGAAACTCTTAGGAGCAGAAGAAGCATAGTGGAGAGCCATAAAAACTTTTGTGTTAGACTCTAAAACAAAGAATCAAGGAAGTGTGTACATATACCATGCAATTAAACAACCAGTGGGAAATTTACCTAAGAAACTAGAAGGCTAGAGTAAGGTGGTTTTTTGGGTGATTGATACTGTTTTTCAGGGACTTTACATTCCTTTGATTTACTATTCTTGGTGTTGGCTTTGTGTTCAGGCATAACACAGGCTTTGTGTTCAGGCTGTAGTACTTCCAGCTATAAAATCCAGCCATAGCAAAGTCCAGAGAGAGAAGGATGATCTCTTCTTGGATGTTTATCATAGGCTGTTTTTTAAAAAGCATTTGCTAAGACTGAGTTTGGGTTACAAGTTGATTATAATATTGTACAGGAAGATGTTATTGGAAGCAAATGCAGGATTAGAAGAAGTTGAGCTCCAATGCAGGCCTGACAAGGGGGAACTCTAGGGCAGGATTGCTTATTTGAGTTGTCCTATGTTGAATTGAAATGCCTGGGCCTTTATTCTCTTTATGGTATGGGCTGCCATTGGTAGGGCATGACCTGTGGCAAGTCAGCTCCTGAAGGAATTGATGTTCTGCTGAACATGTTCTCTGCTGCTACTGCTTGCAACAAGTTCTTCCTTGAAGAGGAGATCTAGGTGGCATGTCTCCCTGTCCACACACTGTCTTAAGAATAAGATAATATTTCCTGGAAGTCATCTATCAGATGTGCCCTCACATCTAAGTATTAGATTACGTGCTGTGTCAGAGATTCATGGTTACATATCATGGCTTTTTTCTACTTCTTTAGTAAAGAGAATTCAGATGTTTTGGTGGGTACATGGTCATCTGGGATAATGGCTACATTTTTCAGCCTCCCTCTACTTGTAGACGTGTCAGTAACTTCTGGCTAATTGAATGTAAGTTGAGTTTTCATGTTTCACTTAACAGGAAGAGAGAGGGTGTGCCCCTTGTTTTCTTTTCCTTCTTCCTGCTGAGTAGAATTTGGGTATAATAGCTGGAGCTTGAGCCGCTATCTTGGATTATGAGGTAGAAGCCACATGCTGGGGATGACAGAGCAATAGTATAGAGCAGCATTAGGTCCCTGATGATCATAGAAATGCCTTACATGCTCTGGATTGCTTACCTTTGGATTTTGTTATCTTGGTGATTAATCCATTACTGTTTAGGTTCTTCTGTCAGTTGCATTAGAGCCTAATCATATATATGTATACACACACATATATATATACATATGATACATATTTATATAAATATATATATATAAATATATATATATATACATATATATATATTTTAAAATAGAGATGAGGGTGTTGCTGTGCTGGCCAGGCTGATCTTGAACTCCTGGTCTCAAGCAGTCCTCCTGCCTCAGCCTCCCAAACTGCTGTGATTATAGGCATGAGCTACCACGCCTGTCTCACAGTTAATTTTAATTGATACACAGTTCTGTTTTTTTTTCTCCTGCTCTGCCTGACTACAATTGATACACATTTCTAATCAGACAGTGGCAAGGGGCATGGGAAAACATGATTGGCTTAGACTGACATTTTGGGGTGGAATGGATTTTGGGGAGTAAGACATGGATACATCTCTCTCAGGCAAGTACAGCAGAGGGAGAGAAAGGCAAGAAAATCAAGAGGTTTGCAGGATATGATTCTTGTGATGGACTATGGAGTCTTAACTAGGTAAGTGAGAAAGTGAAATGTGCGGTTGCTAGGTGGTGAACAGTGAAGAAATGAATAGTTCAGTGGATTGGTGGTCCCCGTGGGGCCGAAGACTCATTGGAAAGGAGGAAATAGGCTAGATGAACTGGAGAGATGAGACAGTAGTCAGAGATTAGGGTACTATTTTTGTGTGTTAATGTTGTTACTGATAATAACAGGGGCCAGAGAAGGGGTGGCTAAAGAGGTGTGGAGGAAAGATTGTTAATGGTGTGGATAAGAATGGAGAGGCTGGGTTTGGATGGAACATCTTTGATGTTGATGCAGATGAGTGGAAGACAGTGAACAACTTGCTAATATCTTCAGTGCATTAGAACGAGTAGCTGGGAGATGACTCAGAAAGTAAGCGAGGCAGATCCAGAAGCGAGCATGTGTTCAGAGAGGCTAGTGTTGTTGATGAAAGAGGGAGGAAAAATGATCTGGAAACAGCCATGAGGAAGGCAATAGCATCCTTCTTAAATAAAATAATTTTGTATAGCAACAGATACTTGCAGGTTGCAGTGGCTCATGCCTGTAATCCCAGGATTTTGGGAGGCCAAGACAGGAGGATTGCTTGAGGCTAGAAGTTCAAACCTGGGCAACATTGTGAGACTATGTCCCTACAAAATAATAAAAAAACCATAAATTTAAGAAATTTATGGCTGGGTGGGAAGGCTGAAGCCTGTAATTCTAGTGTTTTGGGAAGCCGAGGTGGGAGGATCTCTTGAGGCCAGGAACTCGAGACCAGCCTGGACAACATAGTGAGACCGCATCTTTTCCAAAAGAAAAAAAAGATGACGTAAAATATAAAGAAGAAAAGTAAACTGAGAAGATATATTTATAGCATGTTTAACATAGATGTGGGAGGTATCTTTAATATAAAATGAGCTCCTAAACATTAATTTGAAAAAGATAACTTAGTAGCAAAGTAAAGAAAGAATATGGTATCTTAATTCACAAAGGAGGAAGTAGCACAGATGTTTAAAATATATGAGAAGATCTTCAAATATTAGGGTTAGTGGTATAGCAGTTGAAACATTAGTGGGATATCAGGATATTCCTATCATATTGTCAAGACCTAAAAGTATTAGTAAACTTCACTCTTGGCACAAGTATGGGAAGCTCACGGGAGGGTGGTAGATACCACTTCAGAAGCAGCACTGAGATAGCCATGATGGGTTTGTGGTCTGTTGTGGCTTCATGTGCTTGCTTGCCCGCACAGTTATGCTGTCCTCATCATTACTGTTTTAACTGCACTTTAAACAGTTTGATCTTATTTTTTAAAAACAAATTTATATTTATAAATAAGTTCTTGTGGCCATTTTCATCAAAAGTGTGATTTTCCCTTCTCAGCTAGAAAGATTCAGGTATGTTTTGTTCGTTTTTGTTGGTTTTAATATTTTTCTATCTTCTTTTTTTATGTGTGTGATAAGTATTCATTTCATCTAAATTTATGCAATCTGAATATAACTAGTCATTTTCTAATGGTTATAGTATGTGTTAATGTACACATTATGTTTAATTTGTAATGTATTAAGAATTAAGAAATGTTAATATATGAAAATATATAAAATATATAAATATATATGGAATTAATATAGTAGACCTAAGTTTTCTTTTTTAATTTAAATTACAGACTAACTGGATCTTCTGGGTTTGTAACAGATGGACCTGGAAATTATAAATATAAAACAAAGTGCACATGGCTCATTGAAGGACAGTAAGTAGTAATGGCTGACTTAATTTTTGTTTTTTAGGTTAGAGGTCAGTGTGACATTACTTTTCCCACTAGTCAAATTAACAATCTGTGACATAAAGTACCTAAAACATTTACTTGATATTTTTTCATTTGACAAGTGAATTTTATTTTCTTAGTCTTCATTAATTTAAAAGTTTAATGTTGATTTAATGCTGCAAATCAATTGAACACACCAGAAAAGTGTGTATTTCCGACTGTAATAGTTTAGAAATGGTTACATATTTTTAATGGTTTGCTTAAAGCATTAGAAAATTACCATATTGTGTTATTTTTCTAAGTATTTTTATTGTGGACAAGAAAATTGTAATAACTATTACTGCCTAAATGATCCCTTCTCTGGACCCACTGTCCCTCTAGCTGTTCTCTTTTTTTCTCTTTGTCTTTATGGCAGACTTTTAAAACAGTATTTCTCAAACTTTTTTTGGTCTCAGGACCTCTTTACACTCTTAAACTTTGAGGATTCCAAATAAGTTTATTTATTTATTTTTTCTGAGATGGAGTCTCACTCTGTGACCCAGGCTGAAGTGCAGTGGTGTGATCTAGTCTCACTACAACCTCTGCCTCTTGGGTTCAAGCAATCCTCCTGCCTCAGCCTCCAGAGTAGCTGGAATTACAGGCACGTGCCACCATGCCCAGCTAACTTTTGTGTTTTGTAGTAGAGACAGAGTTTTACCATGTTGGACAGGCTGGTCTTGAACTTCTGACCTCAAGTGATCCGCCTGCCTCAGCTTCCCAAAGTGCTGGAATTGCAGGCATGAGCCACTGTCCAGCCCCAAATAAGTTTATGTTTAACTATCTTGTTCACCGTATTAGAACTTACAACCAAGAAATATTATTTATTCATTAAAAGCAACAGTTATAAGCCCAGTGCATGTTAGTAAAAATGATATTTTAATGAAAAAAAACCCATATATTAGAAAAATTGTAGTGAAAAGAATGGCATTGTTTTACATTTTTGCAAATATCTTTAATGTCTAGCTTAATAATAGACAGCTGGTTCATCATATCTTCTGCATTCACTTTGTTGCAGTATGTTATTGTGGTTGAAGTGTATCAAGAAAATGAGGCCTCACTTGAATATGAAGTAGGAAAAAAGAGATTTTAATAGTACAGTGTTTTAAAATAATAGTGTATAGTCTTCTTTGATACCATACCAAAACTTGACAAGTAGTAATTTCTTTTTTTTTAAAAAAGAGTTGTTGATCTCCAACTTTCCCAAAACAAAGTAGTAATTTCTTAAAAGTAAATTGCAATATGGAATCTGAAACTGTGTGAAGGAACTTTTGGTACTTGTTAAATTAAAATCCGTTGGTTTTCTTGCACTGAATGGGTCTTTTGCCCATCCATGATTTGGTAACATGATATATAGGGCATTTGGAAAAGAACAGTTCATTGAATTATGCCGATCTTTCATATGTTGATATATTTGTTTCATTACATAGTATTTTAAAAATCACATTGGTTAACATCACCATCAAAAAGTCTCCTTTGCTTGAAAGCTTTTATTTTATCTTTGTCAGCGAATAGTCAGTTGTTTTCTTTGAAGTAACAGGCTTGCTTTGCTCATTTTAAAGAAAATACCTGCCAGATATCCAACTCTGAATAACCATAGTTTGTTGATTGTTCTTTTAAGTAAACATGGTAAGTGATGTTCTGAGAAAAAAGTAGCTAGTTCAGCTTGCAACTTAAACAATTGCAAAAGCGGTTTTCATTGAGAAGATCACTGTACTTCTATTAGGTAAGAGAAGTGTTTTATACTTGCTTTCCATCTTGTCACACAGAATATTAAAGAGATGTCTACAAATTGGTCAGGATTTAATAAAATTAGCAGTTTTTAACTGCTTAATCAAGATATCCTTAAGTGAAACTGGCAGTTTTTCTTTTTCTATGAGTGGTTGGTGGTGAAGAATAGCAGTGATCACTAGCACCATTTGCTGCTGCTGTCTTGATTTGTTCTAAGATGCCCACAGTTTCACTCACCATTGCTTCTTGCACCATTAGTAAATGCCAGCATGGCAATAAAAGACATGATATCTTAGTTTTACTGCGAATATAATTTTGACCTCCTGAGATCCCCCCCCCCATAAGGCTCTCAGGGCCTGTAGCCTTTTATGGACCTCATTTTGAGAATTGCTGGTCTAAGGAACTCTGCTCTGTCCTATCAGTTCATTGCCACCTGACACCCCCCTCCACCATTTTTCTGAATGTGCTCCAGTGGTTACTCCTCCTCAGCGTAAGCGAAAAACTAAGCAAAAAACTTTCATTCCTCCTTTTCCTTGTTCCCCACATTTAGCCTGTTAGTAAGTTCTATCAGTTTTCCCTCTAGAATGTCTCCCTAATCCATCACCAGACTCCTTTTCACCTCCATCTCTACAACTGAGAAACCCACCATCCTCTCTCCTGGGCCACGTAATAGCCTTGAAATTGGCCTCCCGATTTCTGCTTTTGCCCCTTGCCCACCTCCCACTTCTCATCTCTTACGATTTTCTCTGTTTGCTGTGTTTCAGGCATGCTGATTTTCTCCATGTTGCTTGGACACATCAACCTCTTTCTCTCTTAAGACTGTGCTGTTCCCTGTCTGAAATGTTTTTCTTGGGGCTTTTCACATGGCTTGTTTCTTGTCATTCTCATATCTCCAAATCTTACTGGGCTATCTCTCTACTACTTTTTGTGCTGCCACATCACCTTCTTTTAATTTCTTCACAGTACTCATCACTATCTGAGTTTACTTGTTTATGTACTTACTTAGTTGTTAACCTAGAGATATTAGCTAAGTATGGGGTAGAGGAAAGGTCTAAACTGGAGAAATAGATTTAGGCATCAGTAGAATATAGTAATGTTGATATTCTCAGAGCTTTCTGAGTGGAGTATTGGGCTGAAGCCAGGCTAGAGAATGAAGGGGTGAGTGAGATAGAGGCATTGGAGAAAGCAAAGTCTTCCGTGAAGTTTTACCTTACTAGGAGGAGAAAGGGTAGGGCAGGTATTTGGTAGAGGGAGAGTCAGGATTTGAGGCTTTTTGTTTTTATTTTTGTAAAGTATGTGATACTTAAGCAGATTTAATTGTGGATACAAACCTTCCAGATGAGAGGGAGATGCCAAATATTTGAGAAATAGAAGGAGAAGCAGATAGGTATAGAATTTTGGAAATTGTAATTTTAGGTTTGTTTTTGTTTTTTTTTGTCTGGGTACTGAGCATAAGCAGAGGGTTGAGACTGGGTGGTGGTATGAAATAGTCACTGAAAGTAGCAGTTGTGGAGAGGGAGAGAGAATTGGTAGGACTGCTGGCAGAATCTAAGTTCCATTTGTAGTTGGTGAGCAGAGACCAATGCCAGAACTAGTCTACCCAGTGGGGTGATGTAGAGGTATGGCTTTCTCCAGTAGAGCTTAGTTTTTGTTTTTGTTTTTTCGCTCTGATTCAATCTGGTTTCCTGTAGAACAGAGCTTTTGCCAGCCAGTGTCATGAAAAATCAGAGGGGCTGGCAAATTTAGTGGGTTAGCAGGCATGTTTATGAAATGACATAATGTGGAATCTGAAGTTGAGTAAGGAAGTGCAGAAATCGGGGGGCTAATGGATTGGTTCAGAAGCTGTTAAAGAATAGCCAGTGAATGGACTGTAAAGCCCAGAGTCATGAACCACATCAATTTTGCTTCCCATTGCATGTTTAGTAGTCTCTTGCACATAGTACTAAATAAATCGTTGACAAATGAAGGAATATGAGTTACATATTATTAATTAAAAAATCTGTATTTTTATATTCTCAAATGTCTGATAGTTGTGATGATAACTTTATTATAAATTACTTTTTTTATTCTTTTCAGGCCAAATAGAATAATGAGACTTCGTTTCAATCATTTTGCTACAGAGTGTAGTTGGGACCATTTATACGTTTATGATGGGGATTCAATTTATGCACCGCTAGTTGCTGCATTTAGGTAAGCTCAGTCATCTAAGCATTTTTTCATCATTATTTGATTTCTAAATTTAAACATATTGCAGATCTACGTAATATGCAATGACTCATGCAATTAGCTTTCTGGGGATGAGCATTTAGATGGTTTTCAACCTGTTGCCATCTGAAGGTGCTGCAGTTAGGATGATTCTTGTATATTGGTCATTGTGTACATGAGCAAGTATTTCTTCTACAAAGAAACAATTGCTAGGTCAGAGTGAATGAGCATTTAAGTTGTCATAGCCTTGAGTTGGTAGTGTGCTCTGAGAAAGTACAGAGGGTAGGTGAGTGAAGGGAAGAGTAATAGGAGATGGTTTGTTCATTGGGTAGGGCCTGGCAAGATTGTGTAGGGCCTGGCAAGGATCTAGGCTTTTACTGAATGTGATGGTGGTGGTGAATCAATAATGAGGCAGAAGTCATGGACATATGAAGAAATGAAGCAGATAGGCAAAAGAAACGTGATTAATCTCAGGAGTAAAAAGAACTCAGAACCACAATTTTAAAAATTGCCTTTTACTTATTAAATTAGCAAAATTCAAATAGAACTAGTAGTTCTTGTTGTTGGCACAGTGAAGCGACTGTTCATTCTGTATTGATAGGGTTTCCAGTCACATATCTCTTCTGGAAAGCAAGTTGATATTATGGCTCTAGAGTCTTAAAGGCATCATTTAGACCCTTTTACTCAATAAGTGTCCTTTTTTTTTATTTTGAAACTGGTCACCCAACAAACACTTATTTAGAATCTATTATGTGTTGTGAGTGAGGCCCTAAGGAGAACCTAGGGAGCTTTTAATGACATAGAAAATGCATATGTTTTATTTGTAAAATAGAATATACAATGTAAATAATATCAATTAGGCAAGAAAATTCGTCAGAATGCTAACAGTGTTGGGGTTATGGGTGTTTGTTATCTAGCTTCTTCATATTTTTATATGAATATTTTATATAAAATATCTCAGGCACGATGGCTCATGTCTGTAATCCCTATACTTTGGGAGGCCGAGGCGGGTGGATCACCTGAGGTCAGGAGTTTGAGACCAGCCTGGCCTACATGATGAAACCCTGTCTCTACTAAAAATACAAAAAAATTAGCCTGGTGTGGTGGCAGGCACCTGTTATCCCAGCTACTCAGAGGACTAAGGCAGGAGAATCCCTTGAACCCATGAGTCAGAGGTTGCAGTGAGCTGAGATCGCGCCACTGCACTCCTGTTTGGGCAACAAGCATGAAACTCTGTCTCACTTTCGTGTAAATTATGTAATGCAAAAGATTTTTAATCTTTGCCTTCATACTTTTTTGTTTTGTTTTATTTTGAAAGATTAGCTTTTGTGGCTCCCCCTTTTTTGTCTCCCAACTTGAGATGTATGAAGGCTTTTGGTCTCCCTGGGAGTAGATGGAGGCAGCCAGGGCTTTCCTGTACACTGACTTGAGACCAGTTGAATAAAAGTGCACACCTTAAAAAAAAAATCTCATGTCTTTCAGCAATATATATGTGGTATTCATAACTCATAAAATTTGTTACCTTATGTGATTGTAGAGGTTTATTTTTTCAAAGGGGCACTATAAAAGTTTCATAAGAATAGGACCATTGATTTCAAATCTCATTAGAAATACGACTTAGAATAAAGGAAGCCTAGCAAAAGATTCAGATCTGTTCCTCAGAGGATCCAGAACTAATAGGGTAGCACTATATATTTATCACAGGAATTTGCCTCTCTTCCCGAATGTGGTTTTTAAATTAAAAGGTTGAATTTGTTTTTAATTTGTGTCTGCTACAGTTTGACACATCTGTGCTTGTACTTCCCTCTGTAAGAAGTGTGCTTTCATTTCAGTGGCCTCATTGTTCCTGAGAGAGATGGCAATGAGACTGTTCCTGAGGTTGTTGCCACATCAGGCTATGCCCTGCTGCATTTTTTTAGTGATGCTGCATATAATTTGACTGGATTTAATATTACTTACAGGTAAGATACTTAAGTCTAGTATTTGTGCTTTCATTCAGAAGACCATCCACTGTGTTTTAACAACAATAATGGCTAACATAGATCGAGGGCTTACAATGTGCCAGGCATAGCGTCAGGCAGTTTACATGAATTTTCTCATTTAAAGTTCTTCTATAAATTCAGTGAGGTCTGGGCTCTGTTTTTTTTACTCATTTATAATTGAGGAAACTGACACGAAAAGATTAGGTAGATTGTCATAGTAAGTGGTGGGACCACAATTTTAACCCAGGTGTTGCTGCTGTTGAACTTCTCCTAGAGGACAGGGACTTTTCTGCTAATGGATAAAAACTTTGGAATTTTACAAAGTACAGCCCAACAGATAGTGGTAGTTGTCATGTATTGAATAGTAGAAGAAATCTATACTCATTAAAGTACCTTGATAGTCCATTATCACCCCCTTTTAAATTCTGAATTACATTGTTTCAAAGCACTGTTAGTACCGTTATCTTAAGTTATGTTATAATGAGATGCATTATAGTTCAATTCTTTTTTTTTTTTTTTTATACTGAGTCTCACTCTGTCACCTGGGTGGAGTGCAGTGGCCTGATCTCGGTTCACTGCAACCTCCGCTTCCTGAGTTCAAGTGATTCTCCTTGCCTCAGCCTCTTCAGTAGCTGGGATTACAGGCGCTTACCACTATGCCTAGCTAATTTTTTGTATTTTTAATGAGATGGGGTTTCACCATGTTGTCCAGGCTGATCTCAAACTCCTGACCTTGTGATTCGCCTACCTTGGCTTCGCAAAGTGGTGGGATTACAGGTGTCAGCCACCGTGCCTGGCCATAGTTCATTTCTTCCATTAAGTTAAACTAGCCCTCCTTCTTCCATCTGAAATGAGTAGATAAAATTACTAAGGAGTTTTAAATAAACCCATCTGGGCAGTAACCTTAAATTTTATTAAAAACATATTTTCAGAGACTATACAGAGGATTATGTACCATGAGGATGGTAGTTTATTGTTGGCAGTTTGTTTTATTCTTTTCCTTCCCAAACTTCCAAGCATGAATTCAGCAATTCTGTAAAGCTTATCATTAGCAGGCTACCAAGAAGGATAGTCATCCCACCCTTGAGGAGCTAACAGTTCTGCACAAATCTCCTTCCTCCTTGTAATTTCTTTGACTTATTTATTGTTATCCTCTTATTATGAGAATCCAGCAGGGTTGATTTGATTTCATTACTTGTACCTGAGGCTATAGCTATACAGTGTTGAGCAAACCCATTTGGGCTAAATCCTTAAGTGCTGCAGTTATGCTTATGAATGAGCTGAGACAGTGAGATTCTTAAACCTGTGTAGGAGGAAGTTCTGCTAAGTTAATCTGTCTTGTGTTAATATAATTTTCCCTCCTGTTTTTACAGTTATGACATATGTCCAAATAATTGCTCAGGCCGAGGAGAGTGTAAGATCAATAATAGCAGCAACACTGTTGAATGTGAATGTTCTGAAAACTGGAAAGGTGAAGCATGTGACATTCCTCACTGTACAGACAACTGTGGTTTTCCTCATCGAGGCATCTGCAATTCAAGTGATGTCAGAGGATGCTCCTGCTTCTCAGACTGGCAGGGTAGGAGCCTCTTTCATTTTTATTTTTCTTTAAATTTATAGAACATTCCCAGTTAAATAAATTATAGGTTGACTTTATTCTTAGCACCCATGTAATTTATGTTAATCAAATACCAGGTAGCATTTAAACTTGAAACATCCCTCTATCCAGCTGCTTATGAATTTCAATTTCTTTTCTTTTTTTTACTTTATTCACCTGAGTGCAGGTAGGCTAAGGCCGAAAAGGGCGTTAGCCTGAATTTCAATTTCATATATGTGTGGTTGTGGTCTCTTTAGAGTTATGGAGGGTAGGACATTTTTTGCAACTCGTTTGTGAAAGTTGAAGAACTTGGTCTCACCCATGAAAGGATGTAGCAGAGAGCCAAGCTGGGAGATGGGGCAAGAGCTGACAATAATGATATTGCCTCAGAAATACACTCTAAGTTCAGAGAAAATTGGAGTCAGTTATATATTGGAATCTTAAACAAGTTAGCTAATAGCGTTATCTACATAAATAATTAAAGAAACTTTTAGGGAATTTTTTTAAGGGGTGAGTGATAGTAACTGTTAGTCATTTTATTTAGTGATTTTCTTTGTAAACTTACTCCTTCCTCAGAACCTCTTTATTTTGAAAGGAAATGTGCTTGTTTATATACTTTAGTGTTGGCTTTGGCTGACATTGTAGAATTAATAATTGAAGCATTTCAGTATCTACCATTATGCAAATATTGCAGCAGAAGCCAAACCTCCCAAGAATGGAGTCTGTCTCTTCAATTTGTTTAAGTTTCTTGATTTACCAGAAGATGAATAGTTTGTATGATTACTCCCAGGTCTAGTTATCATGCTTATTCCTCCATCTCCTCAGGTTCTGCATCTGCAGATTGAAACAACCACGTGTAGAAAATATTCAGAAAAAACACAATAAAATATAATACAGCTGGGCATGGTGGCTCAGGCCTATAATCCCAGCACTTGGAAGCCAAGGCAGGCAGCTCATCTGAGGTCAGGAATTCAAGACCAGCCTAGCCAACATGGTGAAACCCTGTCTCTACTAAAAATACAAAAATTAGCTGGGCATGGTGGCAGGTGCCTGTAATCCCAGCTACTCAGGAGGCTGAGACAGGAGAATGTCTTGAACACTGGAGGCGGAGGTTGCAGTGAGCTGAGATCATACCATTGCACTCCAGCCTGGGCCACAGAGTGCGACTCTGTCTCAAAAAAAAAAAAAAAAAGATAATACAAATAAAAGATATACATATTAAAATAACCATTTACATAGCATTTACATTGTGTTAAGTATTATAAGTAATCTAGAGGTGAGTTAAAGTATATGACGGGATGTGTGTAGGTTATATGCATGTACTACACCACTAGTTTGTATTAGGGACTTTGAGCATCTGTGGATTTTGGTACTGAGGGGGTCCTAGAACCAATCCCCTGTGGGTATTGAGGAACAACTGTATATTTTAGCCTTAAGATTTTTCATGTGAATTAATAATTTATTTATCTGGGCTTTCTCCTGAGAGTTGCTTAAGCAGGTATTTCATTACCAGAAAAACCCTAACCTGGATATAGTCAAGTTATCATTAGAAAGTATGTGATTTACCCTTGGTCTATACCCTGAATAAATTAAAATAAAAATTAAAGGGATTTGTCTGATATTTAAATGCTAAATGAAAGACTAAATATTATTTAACTCTTTGTTACATTTAGATGATTAAAACTTGAAATGCAGTAAGCTTTAAACCTCTATTTTGTGAAGCTAATTCATTATGTTTTTATTAGGTCCTGGATGTTCAATTCCTGTACCAGCTAACCAGTCATTTTGGACTCGAGAGGAATATTCTAACTTGAAGCTCCCCAGAGCATCTCATAAAGCTGTGGTCAATGGAAACATTATGTGGGTTGTTGGAGGATATATGTTCAACCACTCAGATTATAACATGGTTCTAGCGTAAGTTGTTTTAAACATTATGCAAGAAGCTTAGTTTTTTATTTTGAAAATTTATAAAGCACAGATAAGCAAAAATAAATCACCAGTAATTCTGCTACTTAAGGATAATCCCTGTTAATATTTTGGTAGTAGTCTTTCAAATTATTTTGACATATGTTGAGTTTTTAAAATTGAGTGCTACAAAAAATTCATTGTCATGATAAGCAATAATTCATCTTTTTCAAATACTGTATCTGATGTTTTGCTTTAAGGATATATAGTAGTTTCTATGTAAGTAGTGGATTATTTTTATCTTTTAATTTAATTTATAGTTCCAAAGGTGAAATGGTTTTTATAGTTTGCTAGTGGAAATTACACCATTGCCTAATATGTCCCAGAGTTCCAGATCTATTTGGTGATCCCATGCTGCTCATTTGGAAGGGAGAATATGTGTTGTCATGGTGGAATTAGCTATGGAAATGGACTTGTAGAAAAAAATTTATAAACACTTAATATTGCTGATTTTATGACTTGGAACTTTTTTCTAGGTATTTTCTGTTAATGAAGGTTGTCAAAAAATCAGCATCTGTTCATTAAGGGATTCTGGAAATATATGGCAGTGTTGGCCTAGTTTCTGCATCCCCCCAAACATAGTCATTAAAACACATTGCATAACTAGTCTAGGAAATTCATAGAAACATGAGCAACATCTATCAGAAAACTTGGCCAGGTGAGGTGCAGTGGCTCATGTCTGTAATCTCAACACTTTGGGAGGCCAAGGTGGGCAGATCACTCGAGGTCAGGAGTTTGAGACCAGCCTGGCCAACATGGTGAAACCTCATCTCTACTAAAAATACAAAGATTAGCTAGGTGTGGTGGTGGGCAACTATAGTCCCAGCTTCTTGGGAGGCTGAGGCAGGAGAATTGCTTGAACCTGGGAGACAGAGGTTGCAGTGAGCCGAGATCATGTTACTGTGCTCCAGCCTGGGCAACAGAGTGAGACTCTCTCAAAAACAAAAAAACTTCGTCAGAAGGTAACTGTATGAATGGGTGAGGCTAAATCATTGATAGCCATAAGACTTGTGTTGGTATCAGCATCTGTGCAGGAGTGAGCAGAGGGGAGCAATGGGGACGTCAATGGGATCCAGAAGATTCTCACTCAAAAGCTCAACAAATTGATTGAAAACAGCTGGAATTGGAAAGAGTTTTGTATATTCTAGTAACAAGGTGAACTCAAGGTATCCATAGTAGTATCTGAAGGGGCTAGAGCAGTTTGTACCTTACTTCTTCTCAGAATAAACCAGCCAAAGTATCTTTGAAGGAGAAAGTTTCACACTGAGGAAGAACTGTTGGAAGTAGAATTCAGATTGAGCACGACAGGGACAGTAGAGACAAAGTAAAAGTTGAAATAACAGTCAGAGGGAGCAGAGCCAGGCAGTCTCAAGTATACTGCCCTGTATTTGTACAGTATATTACAACAATGAAAGAGTGAGTTTGAGAGCTGAGCAGTTAGAAAACCTGTACTACACCTGGCCTCCTTGTAAAAGCTCAGAGAAAAATACTTTCATTTAAAATTGAGCAACAGAAGAATATCAAGATCAAATCTCATAGAAAGTTATTTTTTAAAAAAAGAGAACACAGAGTAGAACAAACCTCTTCATACATGAGAGCATTAACAGTAGAAATACACTCACAAAACTGTTGAAAATTTTAACTCAGTATTCCAAAACAAGCTACAGTACAATAAGAAAATGACACAAGAGACAGGGTGCCATGGCTCATGCCTGTAATCCTAGCACTTTGGGAAGCCACACAGGTGGATTGCTTGAGCCAGGAATTTGAGACCAGCCTGGCCAACATGGTAAAATTCTATCTCTACCCAAAATACAAAAATTAGCCAGTCTCATAACTGGGTCTTAAAAATATAAATAAATAAATATTTTTTAAAAAGAAAATTATGTATGAAAGAACAATATAATCAGAACTTAAAATTTACAAGTGAGGTGATCAAAGTTCTGGCAGAATTTAAAAATTTTAGAGATTCAGAATTAAAGAGAAGCCTAGAAGGACACAGAGGAAGTAAACACAGTAGTTACTACTTTAGAAATAGAATATGAAAGGAGGAAATTCTTTAAAATTATAAATCAAGGCAGGGCTCCATGGCTTATGCCTGTAATCCCAGCACTTTTGGGAGTCTGAGGTGGGTGGATCACTTGAGTCTTGAAATTTGAGACCTGGGCTATATGATGAAACCCCATCTCTATAAAACATACAAAAATCACCTGGGCTATATGATGAAACCACATCTCTACAAAACATACAAAAATTAGCCAGGTGTGGTGATGTGTGCCTGTAGTCTCTGCTACTAGGGAGGCTGAGATGGGAGAATCTATTTAGCTTTAGAGGTTGAGGCTCCAGTGAGCCATGATTGCACCCCTGCACTCCAGCTGGGGAAACAGTGAAACCCTGTCTCAAAAATAAAAAGGAACGAAGGTCACTTTTCCCACATTTTGTGGTAAGTATAGTTAAAAATCCTGGACACTATGTATAAAACAAGCACGAGCTCTGAAAGTTAGAGAGAAGATGGCAGTCCAGCTAGTGACTTTAGAGTACAAGGAATGAACAGCAGTGATTTCTAGTGATTTTCTTTTTGCCTCATGTGCCTCATATGTGATTTGGGGGAGGCTGGCAGTCTGGAAATGCCACAAGACACAAGCTGAAAAAGCCCCAAGAAAAGCATGTTTTCTCTAGCTTGAAGGCCAGGAAAGGGGCAGCATAGCAAGACAGAAAACTTTTGGATAGTAACTGCTGTACTTCACCCACATACCACAGAAATATGGTCCCACCTCCATACACACCAGCACAGTCTGAGGAGAGTTCCTAAATTTCCACCCTTGCCAGAATGTAGTAAGGGATTCCAGCACCCCTCCCAAGGTCGTGTCAGAGAAGACCAAGTAAGGGGCTGGGACTTTCCTTACTGGTGGACACCAGGCCATACTGAGCCGTCCCTCACCTTTATAACATCAGTGGAGACCACATGGGGAGCCTGGACTTTTCCCACCTGGCAGTAACCGCAGTAAGGAGTCAGTCTTCCCCATCCCCGCTGGGGTGGTGTCAGAGGAGGACTGCTGTAACAGAAGATTTAAATAAGATCCAGAGTCTCATGACATGATACCCAAAATGTTTGGGTTTCAGTTGAAAATCATTGGTAATGCCAAGAGCTAGGAAAATTGCAACTTGAGTGAGATAAGACAATCAAAAGAGCCACTGACATGGAGATGACACAGATGTCAGGATTGTCTTGACAGAGATTTTAAAGCCACCATCATAAAAATGCTTTGATGAGCAGTTCTGGGCACACTTGAAACAAATGAAAAATAGAAAAAGTCTCACCAAAGAAATAGAAGATAAGAATCAAGTGGAAGTTTTTTTATTTTTTATTTTTAAAGTGGAAGTTTTAAAACTGAAAAATACAGGGCAAAAACCAAGACAAATCTCAGTGGATGGGCTCTACAGCAGAATGGAGAGGACAGAGAAAACAATCAGTTGACTTGAAGACAGAACATTAGGAATTCCTCAGTCTCAGGAACAGACAGAAAATAGATTTTTAAAAAAATTAACAGAACCTCAGAGACCTGTGGGACTGTCACAAAAAACATTTCTGTCCCTGGAGGACTCCTGCAAAGAGAGGAGAGAGGATGTGTCTGAAAAAGCACTTCAAGAAATAATGGCTGAAAAATTTCCAAATATGACAAAAGACCTGAACCGACAGAATCAGGAATCCTTGTGAACTCCAAATAGTATAAACCCAAAGAAATTAGACACCAAGACTTGTCAGAGCCCAACTTCTGAAAACTAAAGATAAACTCCAAAACATAAGTGAGAGAGAACTTAACGCTTACAGGGACAAATGAATTCAAATGACAACGAATTTCTTGTCCAAAACCATGGATGTCAGAAGGAAGTGAGACAACATTGTCAAAGTGCTGAAAGAAAAGGATTGTCAGTGTAGAATTCTATATACAGTGAATATATCTTGCAGGAAAGAAGAGGAAATTGGGACATTCTCAGATGAAGAAAAACTAAGATAATTTGTTGCCAGCATACTTTTCCTAAAAGAGTAATGAAGGAAGTTCTTTAAACAGAAAGCAAATGATAAAAGAAGGAATCTTGGAACATTAGGAAGAAGAAAAAATGAAAATAGCAAAACTGCTGGTAAATACAATGGATTTTCTTTCCTTCTTCTCTTGAGTTTTTAACATTAGATTTAATGGTTGAAACAACATAACAAAATAACTTTTGGAAAATTAGAAGAACACTCCAAAAATTTGTGAGTGGTATGTGCAAAATGCACTTACCTGTCTCTGTTTTTTAAATTGGGAGTTTTGTTCTGCCACCGGGCAAGTGATAGTCTTGCGGATTCTTTCCTACCCATGAAATGAGGGATGGTGAGATGGGGAGTGGGCTTCATAATGCCTTAAGTTTCTTTTCTGGCACAATTTTAGGAATCTTGTACCAAAAGTATGATCTAAAACGTCTGAAAATTAGATGGAACGTGTATTACATCTCTTTAATATTCTCCATTTGAAAAGGATTTGAAAGCATACTTCACGTTTTCTGTATATATTCTTCTTGATATATCCATACAACCTTTCTCAATTTTCACACGTTAGAGGAAAACAAACTCCCTCTGGAAGACCATCATTTTTAAAATTTTTGTTTATTTTTTAACTTTTAGATTCAGGGGTACATGTGCAGGTTTGTTATATAGGTAAACTGTGTCATGGCAGTTTTGTGTACAGATCATTTCGTTGCCTGGATAATAAGCATAGTATTTTTACCTGATAGGTATTTTTTCTACTCCTCTTCCTCCTCCCACCCTCCACCCTCAAGTAGACCCCCGTGTCTGTTGTTCTCCTCTTCGTATCCATGTGTAGACCATCATTTTTAATACTAATAATCCTATATCTCTAAAGTGGATGCTCTGAAATTACCTTACATTTGTTTTCCTGCTCTTAATCCTGATTTGTTTTCCCCAGATGCTCAAGAGATTGTGAAGTCCTTTTTCAGTTCCCTTTTCCCTTCTCTTTTGTTTAGTCAGTAGATCATCAAAATCAGTAGATTCACTTTCAAAATGTCTTTCAAGTAAAACTGGCACAGTCTCTTTTTTAAAATATTTATTTATTTTAACTTTTATTTTAGGTTCAGTGATACATGTGCAGGTTTGTTATATAGGTAAACTCATGCCACAAGGGCTTGTTGTACAGATTATTTCGTCACCCAGGTACTAAGCCTAGTACCCAATAGTTATTTTTTCTACTCCTCTCCCTCCTTCCACCCTCTACCCTCCAATAGGCCCCAGTGTGTGTTGTTCCCTTCTTTGTGTCCTTGAGTTCTTATCATTTAGCTCCCACTTGTAAGTGAGAACATGCGGTATTTGGTTTTCTGTTCATGCATTAGTTTGCTAAGGATAATAGCCTCCAGCTCTATCCGTGTTCCCACAAAAGACATGATCTCATTCTTTTTATGGCTGCATAGTATTCCATGGTGTATGCATACCACATTTTCTGTACCCATCTGTCATTGATGGGTATTAAGGTTGATTCCACGTCTTCACTGTTACACATAGTGCTGCAGTAAACGTTTGTGTGCACGTGTCTTTATGGTAGAATGATTTATATTACTCTAGGTATATACCCAATAATGGGATTGCTGGTTTGAATAGTAGTTCTGCTTTTAGCTCTTTGAGGAATTGCCACATGTATTTCCATAATGATTGAACTAATTTACACTCCTATCAACAGTTTATGTTTCCTTTTCTCTGCAACCTTGCCAGCATCTGTTATTTTTTAAACATTTTAATAATAGCCATTCTGACTTGTATAAAATGGTCTCTCATTGTGATTTTGATTTGCATTTCTCTAATGATCAGTAGTATTGAGCTTTTTTTCATATGTTTGTTGGCCACATATATGTCTTCTTTTGAGAAATGTCTGTTCATGTCCATTGCCCACTTTTTAATGTTTAATTTTTCTGTTGTAAATTTAAGTTCCTTATAGATGCTGGATATTAGACCTTTATCAGATGGATAGATAGCAAAAATTTTCTCCCATTCTGTAGGTTGTCTGTTTACTCTGTTGATAATTTCTTTTTCTGAAGCTCTTAAGTTTAGTTAGAGCCCACTTATTAATTTTTGCTTTTGTTGGGATTGCTTTTGGTGTCTTTGTTATGAAATCGTTGCCCATTCCTATGTTCAGGATGGTATTGCCGAGGTTATCTTCCAGAGGCTTAATAGTTTTGGGTTTTACATTTAAGGCTTTAATCCATCTTAAGTTGTTTTTTGTATATGACATAACAAGGGGGTCCAGTTTTGATCTTCTGCGTATGGTTAGCCAGCTATCCAACACCATTTATTGACTAGAGAGTCCTTTCCCCATTGCTTGTTGAAGATCAGATGGTTGTAGGTGTGAGGCCTTATTTCTGGGCTCTCTGCTGTTCCATTGATCTGTCTGTTTTTGTACTAGCGCCATGCTGTTATTGTTTCTGTAACCCTGTAGTAACAGTTTGAAGTCGGTTAACCTGATGCCTCCAGCTTTGTTCTTTTTGCTTAGAATTGAACTGGCCCAATCTCTATTCCCATTGCTGCTGCCTTAGTTCAAGCCCTTTAATTTCTGATGAGACTGCGGCAATGGTCAAGTCAGGTTAGTGTTCCTCTGGGTTCTTCTCTTTCCCCATACATAGATTCAAACTATTTTCTTTGCTTGGAACACAAATGCTTTCCTGAATATGAATTTAAAGTCATATCTTATTTCAGCTTTTAGTTACACAGATTTTAGGCATTTTCATGTTTTTCATGAGAAGAGCTGTTTGCCAGCACTGGGGGTGGCACAGGTGTCACCCAGAGATCTCTTAGAAGATTGGGTCTCTACAGAACTTTTCTTACATATCCCCCTTCCCTCTGGGTCAAAGAGAGCTGTCAGTCTCTTTTCTTTCTTGGCTGGACAACCCAGAGAAAGCCCTAGAGTTGTTCAGGGGCTCATGCTGTCTTTCCAGACTCTACCCAGCAAGTCATTTGTGTGGACACCTCCTAGACTGTGTCATTATCAATAAGCGCAGCCCCTTCGTAATCTCATTTCTTTTTTTTTTGAGACAGAGTCTTGCTTTGTCGCCAGGCGCCAGGCTGGAGTTCAGTGGCGCCATCTCGGCTCACTGCAACCTCCACCTCCCGGGTTCAAGCAATTCCTGCCTCAGCCTCCTGAGTAGCTGGGACTACAGGCGCATGCCACCACACCCAGCTAATTTTTGTATTTTTTTAGTAGAGACGAGGTTTCACCATTTTGGCCAGGATGATCTCAATTTCTTGACCTCGTGATCCGTCTGCCTCAGCCTCCCAAAGTGCTGAGATTACAAGCGTGAGCCACAGCGTCCAGCCCATAATCTCATTTCTAAACGTTCCACATTCCAACCACCTTCTTCTGTGGTGGACACTGTTGGTGCCTTGCCCAAATCTCTTTATCTTTGACTGGCTGGTATACCCAATCTGCTGTGCAGATTGGCTGTTGTCAATTCATAGCTGACCCGTCTCTGAAGAATTCTGTCAGCAGATTGGAGCTGTTTTGCCCAGGAACACCTAGAATACTATGCTCTATCCCCAGGATAGCTCCTAGTATAGAGACTAACCAGTTTGCCTGAAACTCTCCCAGTTTTAGCACTGAGTTTTGTATCCCAAGAAGCCTCTCAGTACTGGATGAAATGGGATGGTTGGTCACCCTGGCCCCCAGCCATTGACTGGCTGGATGGAGGTACATGAGTCTGACCCTGCTTCTACATGGGAAACTCATGTTCCAGAGCTCCCCTTGG
>PVKP010029884.1:0-28523 GCA_004027715.1 Plecturocebus donacophilus | reverse complement strand
TGGCCGGATATGAAATTCTAGGTTGAAAGTTCTTTTCTTTAAGGATGTTGAATGTTGGCCCCCACTCTCTTCTGGCTTGTAGGGTTTCTGCTGAGAGATCTGCTGTGAGTCTGATGGGCTTCCCTTTGTGGGTAACCCGAACCTTCTCTCTGGCTGCCCTTAGCATTTTCTCCTTGATTTCAACCCTGGTGAATCTGACAATTATGTGCCTTGGGGTTGCTCTTCTTGAGGAATATCTTTGTGGTGTTCTCTGTATTTCCTGGACTTGAATATTGGCCTGCCTTGCTAGGTTGGGCAAGTTTTCCTGGATAATATCCTTAAGTGTATTTTCCAGCTTGGATTCATTCTCTTCATCACATTCAGGTACACCTATCAAACGTAGATTAGGTCTTTTCACATAGTCCCATATTTCTTGGAGACTTTGTCATTCCTTTTTACCCTTTTTTCTGTCATCTTGCCTTCTCGTTTTATTTCATTGAGTTGATCTTCGACCTCTGATATCCTTTCTTCTGCTTGGTCAATTCAGCTGTTGAAACTTATGCATGCTTCGTGAAGTTCTCGTGTTGTGTTTTTCAGCTCCATCAATTCCCTTATATTCTTCTCTAAGTTGTCCATTCTCGTTAACATTTCGTTAAATCTTCTTTCAAGGTTCTTAGTTTCTTTGCATTGAGTTAGAACATGTTCTCTTAACTCACAGAAGTTTCTTATTATCCATCTTCTGAAGCTTGATTCTGTGAGTTCATCACACTCATCCTCCGTCAAGCCTTGTTCTCTTGCTGATGAGGAGCCGCGATCCCCTGTAGGAGGAGAGGCATTCTGATTTCGGGTGTTCTCAGCCTTTTTGCACTGGTTTCTTCCCATTTTTGTGGATTTATCCACCTGTCGTCTTTGTAATTGCCGACTTTCAGATTGGGTCTCTGAGTGGACGTATGGCTTGTTGGTGATGAAGTTTTTTCTATTTCTTAGTTTTCCTTTAGGGGGGCACCCCTTACTCACAGAGCTGGGTCTTCCCAGGTTCAGCTGTGCTTGCTCTCAGTCCTCAGCGCTTCCAATTGCTGTTCTCCTTGTGGGGATGGGACCAGCCGAGCCCGACTAAAAGGGCACCCAGTCCCGTACACTCCGCACCGAGAAGCGCCGCACCAGCCAAAAGAGTCACCCTGGTGACCCGTGTGGTTCCTTCGCCGGGAATCTCCCAGTCTGTGGGCATCAAAAATTCATCTGCAATTGCGGCATCCACTCAGTCTCTGTGCTTTCACTGGGAGCTACAATCCTGAGCTGCTGCTACGTGGCCATCTTGAATCTCTCTCCCAAGATTAAATATTATAAGCAATTAGAGAATATCAAATTAATACCATACTTCTCAACAGGAATAAAGAGCCAAGGAGGAATAACTGTCAATCTAGAATTTCACATCCATTTAACTTGTCATTCCAGAATAAGGTGAGACTAAAACAGTCATAGAAACAACACCAACAGGATATAGCTCAGGAAGAAAGAAATTGAATCCAAGGGAAGAAGTTAGATGGAGAAAATAAAGATAAGCAACACAAAACCTGGCAAAATTGGCAAACCGGTATATGAATCAAAACAAGCATTGACTATTGAAACAATAATCATTGTAATGAGTTTGGGGGATATAAGCACAGTATGGATACAGAAAAGGAATTAATAATTACATGTATGACAGAAAGAGAATGGTGTCAGCATCATAAAAAAGAGGATGATCAAACTAAAAGCATTCTAAGATCTTTGTATTATTCCAAAGAAGAGTAAATAAATTGATCATCTAAGGTAAAGTATTGATGTTAAAAATTTATAGATAACTATTTACCAGGTAAGTGTATAACCCAAAGTATGAGGAATTAAAGAAAGTAGATCCAATGGAAAGCAGAAAAAGAGAAAGGAAACAGAAAAATCATGCTAAATAGAATACTAAATATGTTCAAATTAATATTAATCAGAATATACTGTTTTCTTTTCTTTGTTTTTTTTGAGACAGAGTTTCACTCTGTTGCCAGGCGCCAGGCTGGAGTGCAGTGGCACAATTTTGGCTCACTGCAACCTCTGCCTCCTGGGTTCAAGCAATTCTCCTGCCTCAGCCGCCCAAGCAGCTGGGACTACAGGTGCGTGCCACCACACCCAACTAATTTTTGTATTTTTTAGTAGAGACAGGGTTTCATCATGTTGGCCAGGATGGTCTCCATCTCTTGACCTCGTGATCCGCCCACCTCAGCCTCCCAAAGTGCTGGGATTACAGGCGTGAGCCACTGCACCCAGCCAGAATATACTGTCTTCTAAAAATAAAATTATAGAATATTAAATGTGAGAAATTAAAATATACCTGAGAAAATTAGTTTTAATGACCTTCAGGAAGAATAACTGTGTTAGGACAATAACACAAGCCATCAGGGTCAAAGTAAGGCTCTGGTTGAAGAAATATTTGTCCAAATCGAATAAACATATTTGTTATATTATGGCTCTTGGCATATAAAGAAAAGGGCACTTTACAGGTTTTGAATAAATAAATGAATGTTTGAATAAATAGTCTTTATTCTCAATGAGTTCATTGCCATTATGGAAAGAAGATTTACATACATGACACAATTAAAGAACACTGTAAAAAGTTCTAACCCTATAGCAGAGATCAAATGTTTAAATTCAGTAAAGACAGGTTGGTATGTCCTGAATAGTTAAAATCATGTATTGTTTCAGTTATATGAAAAATTTGGAATAAGTAAATCTACAGAGTGAGAAAGTAGATTAGTGGTTGCCTGGGGCTAGGGTAGGGGAAAAAATGGGGATTTCATTTTGGGCTGATGAAAACATTCTATATTTAGATTGTGGTGATATTTGTATAACCCTGTGAATATACTAGAAACTCATGAATTGTATATTTTGGCAGTTGAATTTTATGGTATATGTATTATATTGGTCCATTCTCATATTGCTATAAATAAATACCTGAGACTGGGCAACTTGAAAAGAGGTTTAACTGGCTCACAATTCTGCAAGCTGTACAGGAAGCACAATGCTGGCATCTGCTTGTCTTCCTGGGAGACCTCAGGAAACTTTCAATCATGAAAGAAGGCGAAGGGGAAGCATAAGCAGCAGCATCTTACATGGCTACAGCAGAAGGAGGGAGATGGGGGGAAGTGCCACATACTTTTATACAACCAGATATCACAATAGCTCACTATTGTGAAAACAGCACCAAGAAGGATGGTGTTAAACCATGAGAACCTGTCTCCATGATCCAACCACCTCCCACCAGGCTCCACTTCCCACACTGGGGATTACAATTCAACATGAGATTTGGGCAGGGACATAGATCCAAACCATATCATAAATCATGTCTTAATAAAGCTGTTTTTAAAAATCACAATAAATAAAAAAATATTACAAATAAGAGAAACACTCATTACTATTAAAACAGCTGTATGCTTTATGGACTATTTTATGAAAGATAGATAAACAAATGATGCAAAAGACTGAAAGTAAAGAATAGTAAAAGTTATATCAGGGAAATAACAAGAAAATGAAACTTATGTAACTATATTAATATCAGAAAAAAACTTTAAATAAGCATTATTAGAGGTAAGGGTAGTCACATAATGATAATAGATTTCTACTTACCACTAGAATCACCATGTTCTCCAATAATCCAACCATGACAGCTTGTGGGATGAACACCCAACTTTTCTCCAATTAGATAGCGAAAACGGGCAGAGTCTAGATTACAACCACTTCCAATTACACAAGTTGCAGGTAAGCCACTTATCTTCCAGACTACATATGTCAAAATATCCACTAAGAAGAAAAATTTCATGTTAGAAAAAGATTCATCGTAACTTAAAAAATTTTTTTCCTCAATAGATGAATTGTTTTGGAGTCAAGTACAGATTTACTACAGAGTTCAAAGTGAAGCAAATCACTGGCTGGACTTGCTGGCTCATGCCCATAATCCCGTCCTTTGGGATGCCAAGGCAGGCGGATCACTTGATGCCAGGAGTTTGAGACCAGCCTGGACATGGTGAAACCCTGTATCTACCAAAAAATACAAAAATTAGCCAGGCGTGGTGGCACAAGCCTGCATTTCCAGCTACTCGGGAGGCTAAGAAGGAATCAGAAAACCAACCTTGGTAATGTGACTAAAAAAGGCTCATCAACACCCCCCAAAAATCACAGTAGGTTATAGCAATGGATCCAAACCAATAGGAATTCCCTGATTTACCTGAAAAAGTACTCAGGAGGTTAGTTATTATGCTAATCAGGAAAAGACCAGAGAAAGGCAAAGCCCAGTGCAAAGAAATTTTAAAAAATGATACAAGCAGTGAAGGGAGAAATGTTCACAGAAATAAATAGCTTAAAGAAAAAAAAAAAAAAAAAAAAAAAAAAAAAAAAAAAAAAAAAAAAAAAAAAAACAGTAAAAAATTCAGGAAACTTTGGATACACTTTTAGAAATGCGAAATGCCCTGGAGTCTCAGCAATAGAATTGAACAAAAAGAAATTCAGAGCTCCACGACAAGGTCTTCAAATTAACCCAATCCAACAAAGACAAAGAAAAAGAATAAGAAAACATGAACAAAGACTCCAAGAGGTCTGGGATTATGTTAAACAATCAAACCTAAGAATAATCGGTATTCCAGAGGAAGAAGACAATTCTAAAAGCTTGGGAAGCATATTTGGTATTTGGGGAGATAACTGAAGAAAACCTCCCCGGCACTGCTAGAGACCTAGATATGCAAATACAAGAAGGATAAAGAACACCTGGGAAATTCATTGCAAAAGAATATTTGCCTAGGCACATCAGGTTACCCAAAGTTAAGACAAAAGAAAGAATCCTAAGAGCTGTGAGACAGAAGCACCAGGTAACCTATAAAGGAAAACCTATCAGATTGGAAAACCTATCAGATTAACAGCAGATTTCTCAGCAGAAACCCTACAACCTAGAAAGCATTGGGGCCCTATCTTCAGCCTCCTCAAACAAAACAATTATCAGCCAGAAGAGTTGTATCCAGTGAAACTAAGCATCATGTATGAAGGAAAAATACAGTCATTTTCGGACAAACAAATGCTGAGAGAATTTGCCACTACCAAGCCACCACTACAGAGCTCTGAATCTTGAAACAAATCCTGGAAACATAACAAAACAGAACCTCTTTATTTTTTAATTTATTTATTTACTTTTTTTGAGACAGAGTCTTGCTCTGTTGCCCAGGCTGGGGTGCAACGGCATGATCTCAGCTCACTGAAACCTCTGCCTCCAGGTTCAGGTGATTCTCTTGCCTCAGCCTACCGTGTAGCTGGGACCACAGGTGCCTGCCACCATGCTTGGCTAATTTTTGTATTTTTAATAGAGACAGGGTTTCACTGTTTGCCAGGCTGGTCTTGAACTCCTGACCTCATGTGATCTTGAGGCCCCCTTGGCCTCCCAAAAGTGCTGGGATTACAGGTATAAATCACCATGCTCAGCCCAAAATCTCTTTAAAGCATAAATCTCACAGGACCTATAAAATAAAAATACAAGTTAAAAGCAAAAACAACAAACGAACAAAACACCAAAGTACATAAACAACAAACAGCATGATTAATACAATGGTATCTCCAATTTCAACAGTAATATTGAATGTAAATGGCCTAAATGCTCCATTTAAAAGATGCAGAACTGTGGAATGAATAAGAACTCGCCAACCAGCTGGGCATGGTGGCTCACACCTATAATCCCAGCACTTTGAGAGGCCGAGGCAGGCAGATCACCTGAGCTTGGGAGTTCGAGACCACCCTGATCAACATGGAGAAACCCTGTCTCTACTAAAAATACAAAATTAGCTGGGCGTGGTGGTGCAGACCTGTAGTCTCAGCTACTTGCGAGGCTGAGGCAAGAGAATCACTTGAACCCAGGAGGCGGAGGTTGTGGTGAGCCAAGATTGCACCATTGCACTCCAGCCTGGGCAACAAGAGTGAAACTCTGTCTCAAAAAAATAAATAAAATAACATAACATTAAAAAAAAAAAAAAAAAGAACTCACCAACAAACTATCTGCTGTCTTCAGGAGACTCCTCTACCATATAAGGACTCAAATAAATTTAAAGGGGTGAAAAGAAAAAGGCATTTCATGCAAATGGACACCAAAAACAAGCTGGGGTTTGAAGCTATTCTTATATCATAGAAAACAAACTTTAAAGCAACAGAAGTTAAAAGAGGCAAAGAGGTACATAAAAAGGCCTTGTCCAACAGGAAAATATCACAATCTTAAACATAATATGTACCTAACACTGGAGCTCCCAAATTTATAAAACAATTATTAATAGACTAACAAATGAGATAGACAGCAACACAATAATAGTGGGGGACTTCAATACTCCACTGACAGCACTAAACAGATCATCAAGACAGAACATCAACAAAGAAACAATGGATTTAAACTATACTTTGGAACAAGTGGATTTAACAGAGATATACAGAATATTTCATCCAACAACCACAGAATACACATTCTATTCAACAGCACATGGAACTTTCTCCAAAATAGCCCATGCAATAGGCCATAAAATGAGCCTCAATACATTTAAGAAAATTGAAATTATGTCAAGCACTCTCTCAGACAACTGGACTAAAACTGGAAATCAACTCCAAAAGGAACCTTCAAAATCCCACAAATACCTGGAAACTAAATAACTTGTTCCTGAATGAGCATTGAGTCAAAAATGAAATCAAGATGGAAATGAAAAATTCTTCAAACTGAATGACAGTAATGACACAACCTATCAAAACCTCTGGATATAGCTAAGGCAATGGTAAGAGGAAACTTCATAGCCCTAAATGCCTACATTTAAAAGTCTGAAAGAGCACAAACAGACAAGCAAAAGTCACACCTAAAGGAACTAGAGAAAGAAGAATAAACCAAACCCAAACCCAGCAGAAGAAAGGAAATAACCAAGATCAGAGCAGAACTAAATGAAATTGAAACAATAAAAATTACAAAAGAAAAATGAAGGCCAGGTGCAAAAGGTCACGCCTACAATCCCAGCACTTTGGGAGGCCAAGGCAGGCGGATCACTTGAGATTGGGAGTTCAAGACCAGCCTAGCTAATATGGTGAAACCTCGTCTTAAAAAAAAAAAGAAAGAAAACTGAAACAAAAAGTTGGTTCTTTGAAAAGAAATAAAACTGATAGACCATTAGCAAGATTAACCAAGAATAGAAGAGAGCAGGCTGGGCACGGTGGCTCACGTCTGTAATCCCAGCACTTTGGGAGGCCAAGGTGGGCATATAACCTGAGGTTAGGAGTTCGAGACCAGCCTGGCCAACATGGTGAAACCCTGTGTCTACTAAAAATACAAACATTTAGGCACAATGGCAGGTGCCTGTAATCCCAGCTTCTCAGGAGGCTGAGGTGGGAAAATCACTTGAACCTGGGAGGCGGAGATTGCAGTGAGCTGAAATCCATGCCATTGCACTCCAGCCTGGGTGAAAGAGCAAAACTTGATCTCAAAAAAACAGAGAGAGAGCAAATCCAAATAATCTCATTAGGAAACAAAATAGGAGATATTACAACTGACACCACTGAAATACAAAGGAAATTCAAGGCTGCTATGAACATCTTTACACTCATAAACTAGAAAACCTAGAAGAGATGGACAAATTCCTGGAAATAGACAACCCTCCTAGCTTAAATCAGGAAGAATTAGATACCCTGAACAGACCAGTAACAAGCAGTGAGATTGAAATGGTAATTAAAATTACCAACAAAAACAAGTTCAGGAACAGATAGATCCACAGCAGAATTCTACCAAACATTCAAAGAAGAATTGGTACCAACCTTTTTGACACTATTCCACAAGATAGAGAAAGAAGGAACCCTCTCCAAGTCATTCTATGAAGCCAGCATCACCCTAATACCAAAACCAGGAAGGGATACAGCCAAAAAAGAAAACTACAGACTGAAATCCTTCATGAACAAAGGTGCTAAAATCCTTAACAAAATACTAGCTAACTGAATCCAACAACATGTTAAAAAGATAATCCACCATGATCAAGTGGGTTTCATACCAGGGATGCAGGGATGGTTTAACATACACAAGTCAATAAATGTGATACGCCACATAAACAGAATTAAAAACAAACAAAAAAAATCACATGATCATCTCAATAGATGCAGGAAAACCATTCAGCAAAATCCAGCATCCCTTTATGATTAAAACTCTCAGCAAAATCAGCATACAAGGGACATACCTTAATGTAATTAAAAGCCATCCATGGGCTGGGCATGTGGCTGACACCTGTAATCCCAGCACTTTGGGAGGTCAAGGTGGGTGGATCACCTGAGGTCGGGAGTTCAAGACCAGCCCGACCAATATGGTGAAACCGTCTCTACTAAAAATAGAAAAAATCTGACGCGCACCTGTGATCCCAGCTACTTGGGAGGCTGAGACAGGAGAATTGCTTGAACCCAGGAGGCGGAAGGTGCAGTGAGCTGAGATCGTGCCACTGCGCTCTAGCCTGGTCAGCAGAGCCAGACTCTGTCTCCAAAAAAAAAAAAACAAAAAGTCATCTACGGCAAACCCACAGCCAATATAATACTGCTGAATGGGGAAAAGTTGAAAGCATTCCCTCTGAGAACAGGAACAAGACAAAAATGCCCACTATCACCACTCCTCTTCAACATAGTACTGGAAGTCCCAGCCCGAGCAATCAAACAAGAGAAAGAAATAAAGGGCATCCAAATTGGTAAGGTGGATGTCAAACTGTTCCTGTTTGCTGATAATATGATTGTTTACCTTGAAAACCCTGGCTGGGCACAGTGGCTCATGCCTGTAATCTCAGTACTTTGAGAGTCCAAGGCAGGCAGATCACCTGAGGTCAGGAATTCAAGACCAGCCTGGCCAACATGGTGTAACCTCATCTTTACTAAAAATACAAATATAAAAATTAGCCGGGTGTGGTGGTATGCAACTGTAATCCCAGGTACTTCGGAGGCTGAAGCACGAGAATCACTTGAGCCCAGGAGGCAGAGGTTGCCCTGAGACAAGGTCACACCACTGAACTCCAGCCTGGGAGACAGAGGAAGACTCCATCTCAAAAAGAAAAAACAAACAAAACACACACACACACACACACAAATATTGGATTGGCTGAAATTTATGTATTTTATTTATTTATCTCAGGCAGTATCTGGCTCTTATTGCCCAGGCTGGAATGCACTGGTGCAATCTCCACTCACTGCAACCTCCACCTCCGGGGTTCAAGTGATTCTCCTGCCTCAACCTCCCATGTAGCTGAGATTACAGGTGCCCACGACCATGCCTGGCTAATTTTTAAATTTTTAGTAGAGACAGGGTTTCACCATGTTGGCCAGGCTGGTCTTGAACTCCTAAACTTAGGTGATCCAGCTGCCTTGGCCTCCCAAAGTGCTATGATTACAGGCATGAGCCACCACACCTGGCCTGGATTGGCTAAAATTTAAAACTGGTTTTTTGTGTTGTTTTGCTGTTGTTTTTTGAGACAAGGTCTCATTCTGCCACCCAGGCTAGAGTGCAGTGGCACAACCACAGCTCACTGCAGCCTAGACCTCCCAAGCTTATGTAATCCTTCCTCCTCACACCCAGCTTTTTTATTTGATTTAATGTACAGACAAGGTCTCTCTTTGTTGCCCACACTGGTCTCAAACTCCTGGGCTCAAGAGATCCTCCTGCCTGAGCCTCCCAAAGTGCTAGGATTACAAGCATGAGCCAGTATGCCCAGCCTGTTAGGTAATTTCTGATAGAGTTAAACATATACCTACCACATAATCTACCTATGTTACTCCCAGGTATTTACCCAAGAGAAATAAAGACATATGACCACACAAATACTTATACACAAAAGGTATTAGTTTCATTCATAATAGCCAAGAACTGGAAATAACCTCAGTATGTATCAACAGATGAATAGATAAACAAAGTAGTATTTTAAATGTATAAACAATGGCTGGGTGTGGTGGCTCAAACCTATAATCCCAGCAGTTTGGGAGGCCAAGGTGGGTGGACTGCCTGAGCTTAGGAGTTCCAGACCAGCCTGGACAAAACGGTGAAACCCCACTTCTACCCAAAATACAAAAACTAGCTGGGTGTGGGAGTACATGCCTGTGGTCCCAGCTACTGGGAAGGCTGAGGTGGGAGGATCAATTCAGCCTAGTAGGCGGAGGTTGCAGTGAGCCAAGATTACACCACTGCACTCCAACCTGGGTGACAGGGTGAGACCCTGAGACCCCATCTTAAAAAAAAAAAGTATAATCAAAATAATACTTTGGCACTAAAAAAGGAACAATATGATACACCCAATAATAGGGATGAATCCCAAAATAATAATGCTGGGCGAAAGAAGTCAGGCAGAAAAAATTACATTCACCATGATTCCACTCATATGAAATTCCAGAAAATGGGGCCAGAGGTGGAATGAGAGATGAGTTCAAAGAGGCACAAGAAAACTTTTCAGAGACAAATGTTTTGTATCTTGATTATGGTGTTAGTTTCATGAGTGATTACATATATCAAAAATTGAATTATATACTTTAAATGAGTGCAATGTATTATACATAATTACCTCAATGAAGATGATTCTTTTAAAGGAATGGTAAGGGAAAATCCTTATGCAATAAAACAAAGGAGAAAAGACTCACCTGGATTTGAAACAACAAGAATTTTACAGTCGGGACTAAAATGGACTATGGGAGGAATAATTGATTTCATGATAGCCACATTACGTTGGACCAGGGCAAGGCGACTTTCTCCCTCCTGCTGCCTTGCACCTGCTGTGACAATAACTATTTTGGAGTTTGCAGATACATTGTAATCTAAAAAGAAAACAAAATACTATATTTGGATCAAGATTACCATAACCACTGTGCCTTACCTCTTTAAAAGTCTACCATCTGTTCTTAGTATTAAAGTATTCGTGTACCTTTATGTCTGGCATTTTGGAAATGAACGAACTTTTCTAACCTGTATAATTTGAAGGAAGCCTTGTCACTATCACTTGCCAACTTTCACATAGCTACCTCAAAAATTTTTATAACAATAGAAACTAATGTCCCTTTTGCCCACATTCTTGTGTGTTATAAAGGCCCAAGGCAATGAAAGTCAGCTCTCTGCCTTCTTAGAAACACCAAAATGAGGCCGGGTGTGGTGGATCATGCCTGTAATCCCAGCACTTTGGGAGACTGAGATGGGTGGATCACAGGTCAAAAGATGGAGACCATCCTGGCCAACATGGTGAAACTGTCTACTAAAAATACAAAAACTAGCAGGGTGTGTGGTGGCAAAAACAAAAAACACCAAAACAAATAAAGGCTTAGAACTCTGAGTGTCTGTTTCAGGAGTCTAAGAGTGAGAATGTATTTACTTCTAATACTGTAAGGAACTGGATTTGAGATCAGAAACAAGTTCTTGATCCACACAAGAAAATAAGCTACCTACTAAAGGCCCAGTTGTTTCACCTGAATACAATGTCAATACTATGTAAGACTAACTTATACTGGACTTTTTTTTTCTTTGAGACAGGATCTCACTGTGTTGCCCAGGCTGGAGTGCAGTGGTGCCATCTCAGCTCACTACAACCTCTGCCTCCCAGGTTCAAGTGATTCTCCCACATCAGCCTCCGGAGTAGTTGGTACTACAAGCATGTATCATCATGGATAGCTAAATTTTGTATTTTTTGGTAGAGATGGGGTTTCACCATGTTGGCCAGGCTGGCCTTGAACTCCTGACCTCAAGTGATCTGCCTGCCTCAGCCTCTCAAAGTGCTGGGATTACAGGCATGAGCTACCATACCTAGCCTCATACTGGACTTTTTAAAAAAGCACTATATAGCTGAAAGTTATCTTCCATATGGATGTAAAAAATTAGTTAAAATAGCCTCTCTATATATCTCACCTCGTCTTTTTATGTTCTTTTAGAAAATGAAATCTAATAGCCGGGTGTGGTGGCTCATGCCTGTAATTCTAGCACTTTGGGAAGCTGAGGCAGGTGGATCACTTGAGGTCAGGAATTCGAGACCATCCTGGACAACATGGTGAAACCAGGTCTCTACTAAGAATACAAAAATTAGCTGAGCATGGTGGTTCGTACCTGCAAACCCAGCTACTCGGGGCAGGGCAGGTGGGGGAGGGGGTCGGCAGGAGCTGAGGCAGGAGAATGGCTTGAACCCAGGAGGTGGAGGTTGCAGTGAGCCCAGATTGTGCCACTGTGCTCCAGCCTGTGCGAGAGTGAGACTCTGTCTCAAAAGAAAAAGAAAAGAAAAAAAATCCACCTAATTTTTAAGATATTATATCTTCATTTATGGTGATTCTTGTATCTTTCTAATCCAAAAGAGAAGATAATTCATGAAATATGAACACTGTTGTTTTTTCTGGCCCAGTAAAGATTTTAATTAGAAATGCAAACTTAGAAAGATGGCATTTCTGGATAGGTGCAGTGGTTCACACCTGTAATCCCAGCACTTTGGGAGGCCGAGATGGGTGGGTCACTTGAAGTCAGGAGTTCAACCTAGCCAACAAGGTGAAACCCCATCTCTACTAAAAATACAAAAATTAGCTGGGCGTGATGGCACATGCCTGTAATCCTAGTTACTCAGGAGGCTAAAGCAGGAGAATCACTTGAACCCAGGAAATGGAGGCTGCAGTGAGCCAACTCCAGCCTGGTTGATAGAGCAAGACTCCATCTAAAAAAAATATATATATTTTAAATTAAAAAAAATCTAGCTTCAAATTATCTTACTAGTTTTATGTATTATTTTTGTGTCAGATCTTCCAGGTGCCCTGATCTTGTTAGTGTCATCATTTCCTTACCTCTTATTTATCTTTTGTAAATATAACCACAAAGAGACCATAAACTACAGTGGTCTGGAGCAAAAGCTCTGAGGTCCAACTCCCTGTATTCCCAACTTGGCCACTTACTAGCTGTGTAACCCTGGACAATTACTTTGCCTACCCCTCTAATTCTCAGTTCCTCATCTATGAGATCAAGCTAACAGCATTTAAAAAAATATGGTTAAGAAGGTAACTTAGTGAGTTAATATACATTAAGTATTCAACAGTGTGTATTAAATGTTTGATAAATGTTAGCAATTAACATTATTATTACGTTAGTCAAGTACTTCTTCAAATACCAATTCCTCTGCTAGGTATCCCCAAGCATTTATCATATCATTCATAAACGATATGTGGTTATATTTTAGAAAGAAAAATAAACAGCAGATAAGGAAATGATGGCATTAACAGCATCAGGGCACCTGGAAAATCTGACATAAAAATAAGACATAAAGCCATCATATCATTCATAAATACCACTTTCTTCACAGAATTTTTCATAGCACTTACTGCCTATAATTATCAAAATGCCCTTATAAGAGCTTATGTTATCTTCCCATGGTTATGTCTTATTTAAACCCCTAACTTAATCATAAGCACCACAATATTAATAATAGGTTCTGATTTCACATTACTCCCTTCTTTCCATAAATATTTTTTTTTTGAGACAGAGTCTCACTCTGATTGCCCAGGCTAGAGTGCAGTGGTATGAGCTTGGTTCACTGCAACCTCCACCTCCTGGGTTCAAGCTACCTTCCCAAGTAGCTGGGATTATAGGCATGCACTACTAAGCCTGACTAATTTTTGTATTTTTAGTAGAGGCGGGGTTTTACCATGTTGGCCAGGCTGGTCTCGAATCCTGACCTTGTGATCCGCCCATCTCGGCCTCCCAAAGTGCTGGGATTACAGGTGTGAGCCACCGCACCTGGCCTTTCTTTCATATTTTGTGCAGGAGTTTTCTCATTTACAGTAAAAAATTAATCCAGGTATTTATCCTGCCATATTATTAGAAATTGAAGGTTGAATATGTTTTCAAGTATTTTAAAATAAGGCCAGGTGTGATAGCTCACACCTGTAATCCCAGCACTTTTTGGGGCTGAGGAGGGCGGGTCGCTTGAGGTCAGGCATTTGAGACCAGCTTGGCCAACATGGTGAAACCTTGTCTCTACTAAAAATACAAAAATTAGCTGGGCATAGTGGTGTGTACCTGTAATCCCAGCTACTTTGAAGGCTGAGGCAGGAGAATCTCTTGAACCTGGCAGGTGGAGGTTGCAGTGAGCAGAGATTGTGCCACTGCACTCCAGCCTGGGTGACAGAGCAAGACTGTCTCAAAAAATAAAGATAAAATAGTAGTATCTTTTTAATTTGACTCCATTTAATCAATTCAACAAATTAACTGATACAAAACATACTGATATCCCAGGCATGCTAAACAGTCTCACCTAGTAAACTACAATCCAGTATGTCTGTGTACTTCTGCTCATTAGTTGCTACATATTAAGAATTAGCCATGTTTGTACTTATTTATGTAATTATATTTATTATGTATAATTAAAGATAATGTAAGTCACTAAATACCAGTGTGAAAGAAATGTTTGATAAACACTACATTCAACATTGAGATTTGGGGGACAGGAAGATACAAATATATAAAATGTATCAACTGACTTGGAAATGTTTTATTTCTTTAGCTGAGTGGCAGATGCACTGGTGTCTGTTATATTACTATATATATTTTAGCAATAGCATCTAGCTTTGTGCCCAGGCTGGAGTGCAGTGGTACAATCACAGTTCATTGCAATCTTGAACTCAAGCAATCCTCCTGCCTCAGCCTCCCAAAGCTAGGGCTACAGGCACACTCTAGCATGCCCAGCTAATTTTTAAATGTTTTATAGCGGCAGGGTCTCACTATGTTGCCTCTGGCTGGTCTCAAACGCCTGGCCTCAAGTGACCCTCCTACATCAGCCTCCCAATGTTATATTATTTTTAATCTCTTTTTCTCTATCAAGTATTCCATCACTAATGTTAAAAATAATTGTTTCTATGAAAATTAAGTTAATCCCTGGGAAGACATTAAAAGCAAGTTGTCCTTCTAGGTTAGGCTGGGAGCAGGGGCTCGTGCCTGTAATCCCAGCACTTTGGGAGGCTGAGGCAGGCGGACTGCCTAAGCTCAGGAGCTTGAGACCAATCTGAGCAATATGGTGAAACCCTGTCTCTATTAAAATACAAAAATTAGCTGGGCATGGTGGCGTACACCTGTATTCCCAGCTACTAGGAAGCCTGAGGCAGGAGAATCGCTTGAACCCAGGAGGCAGAGGTTGCAGTCAACCAAGATCATGCCACTGCACTCCAGCCTGGGCGACAGAGTGAGACTCTGCCTCCAAAAGAAAAAAAAAATTGTCCTTCAGTGTTTGAGAAAAGAATAAAAGTTGGCTAGGCATGATGGCTCACATTTGCATTTGCTTGATCCCAGGAATTAAAGACCAGCCTGGGCAATAGAGTGAGACCCCATTTCTACAAATGGTAATTTTTAAAAAAATTAGCTGGGCATGCTGGCATACACTAATAGTCCCAGCTACTCAAGAGGGTAATGTGGGAGGAGCCTGGGAACTCAAGGCTGCAGCAAACCATGATTACATCACTGTACTCCAGCCTGGTGAGACTGTCTCCAAAAGTAAAATAAAGTCATAAAATTTACAAAGGTTTCATAACCAGACTGATTCATGAACACTTTTAAATTTATTGTGGTACTTTAAAGCAACCTAGTCCAGGCGTGGTGGCTCATGCCTGTAATCCCAGAACTTTGGGAGGCCGAGGTGAGCGGATCATGAGGTCAGGCGTTCAAGACCAGCCTGACCAATATGGTGAAACCCCATCTCTACTAAAAATACAAAAAATTAGCCGGGCATGGTGGCACGCACCTGTAGTCCCAGCTACCCGGGAGGCTGAGGCAGGAGAATTGCTTCAGCCCGGGAGGCAGAGGTTCCAGTGAGCCGAGATCGCGCTACTGCACTCCAGCCTGGGTGACAGAACTAGACTCCATCTCAAAAAACAAAAAGCAATCTAAATAATAATTATTGGTGTGCTTTCAGGAAGACACTGTCTATTGTCCCAAGTACTTGTCAGGCTGACCCAGGAGGACCAATTCAGCCCAGGAGTACAAGGTTGTTGTGTGCTAAGACCATGCCTATAAATTGCCACTTTCAGGCCAGGCATGGTGGCTCACACCTGTAATCCCAACACTTTGGGAGGCCAAGGCAGGCGGATCACCTGAGGTCAGAAGTTTGAGCCCAGCTTGACCAACATGGTGAAACCGTGTCTCTACTAAAAATGCAAAAATTAGCCAGGCATGGTGGCACACACCTATAATTCCAGCTACTAGGGAGGCTGAGGCAGGAGAATTGTTTGAACCTGGGAGGTGGAGGTTGCAGTAAGCTGAGATTGTGCCACTGCACTCCAGCCAAGGTGACAGAGTGAGACTCTGTCTCAAAAATAAATAAATAAATAAATAGCCACTCCAGTCTGGGCAACATGGGGCAGAAAGAAAAGAAAATAGAGGGCTGGGGAGGGGAGGGGAGAGGATCAGAGGGGGAAAGGAAGGTAAGAAAGGGAGAAGGGAAAGGGGAAGGAAGGGGAAAGGGAAAAGGAAGGGAAGGGTAAGACGGAAGGGAAAGGGGAAGGCATGGGAAGGCACTGCAAAACTCTAATCAGATGAGTCTTACTCAAAGGCCTTGCCATACAATCAGTAAATCGGCAAATAAACTTCTACCTACATGTGTATGTTTTAGGTCAATATAAAATGTTTATCATGGCTCTTTCTAAGAAGTATTTTTAAATTAGGTAACTGCCTTTAATCTCAATCACGTTAGATAAGAGGACTTCTAGTAGAAAGTATATTTGTTGAAGGCTGGGCACAGTCGTTCATGCCTATAATGCCAGCACTTTGGGAGGCCGAGGCAGGCAGATCACCTGAGGTTAGGAGTTCAAGACCACCCTGACCAACATGGAGAAACCCTGTCTCTACCAAAAATACAAAATTAGCCAGGTGTGGTGGTGCGTGCCTGTAATCCCAGCTACTCAGGAGGCTGAAGCAGGAAAATCGCTTGAACCCGGGACTTGGAGGTTGCAGTGAGCCGAGATCGCACCAATGCACTCCAGCCTGGGCACCGAGAGTGAAACTCTGTCTCAAAAAAAAAAAAAAAAAGAAAGAAAGAAAGTATATCTGTTGAATCACATTACCAAAGAGTACACCACATACTTTAGTATATAATAAAAAGTAAATATTTTTCCTAATTATCTGAGGCTTTTAGTTGGTCAACACATGATGCTAATGACGATGAAGCCAAGTTCTCCATCTCCTATGTTCTACAGCCTCATGTTATGCCTTGAAACCTGGTTCACTATAAACATAGAAAGAAAACTACAACAGCTGGGCCCAGCAGCTTCTTGTGGCTAGAGCAGGCCCTGTGAGTGCTCAAAGTGATTGTATGTTCTAGGAGTTAACACCATCCACACCTTGGTGGAGAACATGAAAGCTCAGCTGGTGGTGACTGCACACAACGTGGATCCCATCAAGCTGGTTGTCTTCTTGCCTGCCTTGTATTGTAAAATGGGGATCCCTTACTGCATTATCAAGGGGAAGGCAAGACTGGGACATCTAGTCCACAGGAAGACCTGCACTACTGTCACCTTCAGCAGGTTAACTCAGAAGACAAAGGTACTTTGGTTAAGCTGGTGGAAGCTATTAGGACCAATTACAATGACAGATATGAGGAGATCCGCTGTCACTGGGGAGGCAATGTCCTGGGTCCCAAGTCTGTGGCTTGTATCGCCAAGCTTGAAAAGTCAAAGGCTAAAGAACTTGCCACTAAACTGGGTTAAATGTACACTACTGAGTTTTTTGTACATAAAAATAATTACAAAAATACAAATTTTCCTTTAAAAAAAAACTAAAGAATATGGATAAAATTATCAATAATATTATAAAAACTCTTCAAGAGAATATATTCTTGGGAAAATATATAAAGCAGAATGACGAGGCCGGGCACAGTGGCTCATGCCTCTAATCCCAGCACTTTTGGAGGTCGAGGTGGTTGGATCACGAGGTCAGGAGTTTGAGAACCACCTGGCCAAGATGGTGAAACCTCATCTCTATTTTAAAAAACAAAAATAAGCTGGGTGTAGTGGCATGCACCTGTAATCCCAGCTACTCAGGAGGCTGAGGCAGGAGAATTGCTTGAACCTGGGAGGCGGAGATTGCAGTGAGCCAAGATCCCACCACTACACTCCAGCCTGGAGAACAGAGTGAGGCTCTGTCTCAAAAAAAAAAGAAAGAGAGAATGACAAGCTTAAAAGCATTTATACATCAGTTATGTAAAGAAAACAAAAGCTTAGAAAACCTACATAAATTCATTAGTAGAAGAGATTCAAATTTTCTTTATATAGGTTTTCTATTTTCCAAATATCCTCCAATTATACTGAAATGTTCTTTTTTGAAAAATTAACTTTTTAAATTGTATGGCCTGGCTAGGCACACTGGCTCACACCTGTAATTCCAGCACTTTGGGAAGCTGAGGTGAGTGGATCACCTGAAGTCAGGAGTTTGAGACCAGCCTGGCCAACATTGTGAAATCCATTCTCTACTAAAAATACAAAAATTAGTCAGGGATGGTGGTTCATGCCTGTAATCCCAGCTACACAGGAGACTGAAGCAGGAGAATCGCTTGAAGCTGGGAGATGGAGGTTGCAGTGAGCCAAGATCACATCACTGCACTCCAGCCTAGGTGAAAGAGCAAGACTCTGTCTCAAAAAAACAGAAATATTGGCCAGGCACGGTGGCTCACGCCTATAATCCCAGCACTTTGGGAGGCTGAGGTGGGTAGATCACGAGGTCAGGAGATCCAGACCATCCTGGCCAACACAGTGAAACATCGTCTAATGAAAACACAAAAAAATTAGCTGGGCATGGTGGCACGTGCCTATAGTCCCAGCTCTACTCAGGAGGCTGAGGCAGGCGAATCACCTGAACCCAGGAGGCGGTGGTTGCAGTGAGCTGAGATCGTGCCACTGCACTCCAGCCTGGTGATAGAGCGAGACTCCGTCTAAAAAAAAAATTAGCCGGGTGGAGTGCCTTACACCTGTAACCTCAGCACTCTGGAAGGCTGAGGCAGGTGGATCACAAGGTCAGGAGTTTGAGATCAGCCTGGCCAATATGGTGAAACCCCATCTCTACTAAAAAAAAAAAAAAAAGTACAAAAATTAGCTGGGCATGGTAGTTCATGCCTATAATCCCAGCTACTCAGAAGGCTGAGGCAGGAGAACTGCTTGAACCAGGACCTGGCAGGGGCAGGTTGCAGTGAGACAAGATCGCGCCACCACACTCCAGCCTGTACTACAGAGACTCTGTCTCCAACAAAAAAAATTAAATTATATGGCCCAATGGTGCTATTTTAAATTTTATATTGATTGACAAAGTTTGGTAAAATTTATTACTTTTTTTAAAAGCTTTGAAAATGACTTTATAAAACTAAATTTAACCTTTTCCAGAGGTAATCTTTGAAGTACTAAAGAAAAGACTGCCATGCTGAAGATCCATCATTTCTCCCTTCAGTTTGTCCAATGCAACATCAACGAGGACAAGTTCATCAGCCAAATCCTAAAATATATGAAAGTTCTGAGTAAAATATTCTGGAAAATATTCCTACTCAAGTTTTAGGAGAAGAATTTTCATGTGGCTACTTCATAATTAAAGGAATCTCATATTTTAATAGGGAAAAATGATATAAAAATAGTTTTTCAATGAGACTGGGGTAACCAAAAGTAAAGGTAAGTAAACATTAGGATGTAGCAAAAATTATTGTTTTGACTTAACATAATCGTTAGAACTTTTCAGAGTTGGGTTTTTGTTTTGTTTTTTTACCATTTAAATAACAATTTAAAACCAAGGAAAATAAAATAATTTCAAAGGATTTTATTATATTTAACCTTTATTTATTTTTTTTGAGACAGAGTCTCACTCTGTTGTCCATGCTGGAGTGCAGTGGCATGATCTCAGGCACTGCAACCTCTCTGCCTCCCAGGTTCAAGCCTCCTGAGTAGCTGGGATTCCAGGCACCCAATATCATATCTGGCTAATTTCTGTATTTTTAGTAGAGATGGAGTTTCACCACGTTGGTCAGGCTGGTCTCAAACTCCTGACCTCAAGTGATCCGCCTGCCTTTGCCTCCCAAAGTCCTGGGATTACAGGCCTGAGCCACCATGTCCTGCCAGGATTTTATTATATTTAACCTTAAGCCTTATTTCTGAGTTGGCTGAAGCTGCTTTTAGTATGCATCCTTATGGCCCAAGCAGAAAGGTAACCACTTCTGGAGAGCATTTATTTTAATCTGTCTAGTGTCCCTTTTTCTGGTAATAGAATTCCTCTTTTCCATGGGAACCCATTCCATGTGGTTCAGTGCGGTACAGTTAACATCAGTCCTCCAACCTTGGAGTAGATGGGCATAAAACCAGACCTAGCCAATTGTTCCATCTGTTCCTTCTGGTCATAGAAATCAGTTCATAAGTGGACATATGGCCCAGGTATAAGAAACAAGTATGTCTATAAAGTTTGAAAATGGAAGATGGAAGATTACATCTCACTTTTCTTCAGAATCATAAGCTCTAAGAATGACATGCAAATCTAAGAACCTTAGTAATGACTATAGAGTTGGAGGGAAAAAAATAAAAGAATATAAGAACAAACTGTAAAGCCATCTTTACCACCATAAAGAAAGACTCTAAGAATTAAGCCAATAGAGAAAATCTAAACCAAGATATGCAAAGACTATGTCTTGATATGTCTAAACTTCAGGATCCAGTGGTACCTGAAGCTATTTCTGCCCTATTTCAAGTTACATGAACAATATGTTGTCTCTTTCTGCCTACTCGAATTTGAATTGGGATTTTGTCACATGCAACAGAGTATAGAACTATATAGTACTTCAGATTCTAGTGGCCTGATTCCAAAGGGACAGTAAGGGAAAGAGATAAAAGTCCCTACTTACGACTGTTTTTTTCTTAGATCAGGTACCATTTGGCCATTCTGAAAAACTATATATTCTAAAATTTACTAAATAATGTGTTATATATCATGAATGGGAGGAGGATAAGAAGTTTCATCTAGAAGGATCACATTAACATTTCTCAGCTAATTGATAAGAAAGCCAGCCAGGTGTTCACACCTGTAATCCAGCACTCTGGGAAGCCAAAGTGGCAGACTTGCTTGAGCTCAGGAGTTCGAGAACAGCCTGAGCAACATGGTGAAACCCTGTTTCTACAAAAAATTAGTTAAGCATGGTGATGCATGCCTGTAATCCCAGCTATGTCGGAGGCTGAGGTGGGAGGATCACTTGAGCCCAGGAGGTTGAGCTGCAGTGAGCTATTATTGCACCACTACACTCCAGCCTGGGTAACAGAGTGAGATCCTGTCAAAAAAAAAAAAAAAAAAAAAAGAAAAAGAAAAGAAGAAAGAATAGAAGGCAGAATTGTGCACAAACAACCTAGATGATATTTGGCAGGGCGCAGAGGCTCATGCTTGTAATCCCAACACTTTGGGAGGTCAAGGCAAGAGAATCACTTGAGCTCACCAGTTCAAGACCAGCCTGGGCAACATGGCAAAACCCAGTCTCTACAAAAAATACAAAAAGTAGCTGGGCATGGTGGTGTTCACTTGTAGTCCCAGCTACTCAGGAGACTGCGGTGGGAGGGTGGCTTTAAACCTGGGAGGTAGAGGCTACAGTAAGTTGAGATTGCACCACTGTACTCTGGCCTGGGCAACAGAGCCAGACCTTGTCTCAAAAACAACAAAAACAAAAAACAAAAAAACCCAGATCATGTTGAAGGGTCAATTTTTGTTATCAGTCTGTGTCTCTGTCTGGGTTTGGTCAGAAAAATGGAAACCACTCTAAGCATTTCAACAGAGGAAATTTAGTATAGAGAATTAGCTAGCAGTTGGAGTTCTGAAAGAGCAAAAAGGGAACATATGAGGTAATCCAGACACAGCAACTGTAGTTAGACGCTAACACCCTAAGGATGACAGAACAAAGAGAGACTACCGAAGTGTTTCATGGAGCTATGTTCAGACACCTTCTGAAGGAGGCAAAACCTGGTTGCTGCTGACAATGCTGAGTGGACAAGACGAGGCCAGTGTTGGGAGTTCCAAAAGAAGCTGGAGGTTAGAACCAACCTTATTTCAACAAAGGGCTACAGCTGGGATGACAGTAACCAGAACAATAACAACTGTAACTAGAACAATAAGCAAACAAGGAGGTCTCTTCTCCCCTCCTCTTACCTTCCAACTTCCCTCTAGTGACCTCTATTGGCAGAATCTGAGAAGATGCCAACTGGCAAGGAAGAAAATGTGCAGAGATCCACCACCAGCATCATAAAGTACAGAAAGTTAGAATTGTGTTCTGCCAAAAAGATACCTGCACTAGCATGTTTCTCCCAGCGCTATTCATAATAACAAAGACACGGAATAAATCTAAGCACCCATAATGGTGGACTGGATAAAGAAAAAGTGGTACATATATACCATGGAATACTGAATATTCAACAGGCATAAAAAAGAACAAAATCATGTTCTTCGCAAAAACATGGATATAGCTGGAGGCTATTATTCTAAGTGAATTAATGCAGAAACAGAACCAAATACTTCATGTTCTCACTTTTAAGTGGCGGCTAAACACGGGGTATAAATGGACATAAAGATGCGAACAGCAAACACTGGGAACTCCAAAAGCAGAGAGGAAGGGAGCGGACAAGGGTTAAAAAAATACCTATTGGCAGCCACGCAGCATGGCTAATGCCTGTAATCCCAGTACTTTGGGAGGCCAAGGCAGGCGGATCACTTGAGGTCACGAGTTCAAAACCAGTCTAGCCAACATGGTAAACTCCGTCTCTACTAAAAATACAAAAAATTATCCAAGCCTGGTGGTGCGTGCCTGAGGCCCCAGCTACTCAAGAGGCTGAGGCAGGAGAATCGCTTGAGCCTGGGAGGTGGAAGCTTTAGGGGAACAAGACTGCACCATTGCACTCCAGCCTGTGCAACAGACAAACCCGGTCTCAAAAAAAGAAAAAGGAAAGTCAGAAAAAGAAAGGAAGAAGAGAAAAGAAAGAAGAAAAGGAAAAGAGAAAAAGAGTGTCAGGTCTCCATATGCAAGCCTGGAGCCTGAAAGTCCGAAGTCTTGCACGCCTCGGCTGATTGTCTCCCCCAACCCCTACCCCACCCCCGCTGCATTCGCCATTGTCTCTAATCGCCCAGTGAAGCTTCCCTGGAGAAGCCCCTCACCACACCCTATCATCTTAACTACTCTTATCCTACCCGCCATTGTAACTAAACTTATGGTAATGTATACTCCTTGCCCCAACCTCCACCACTGTAACTGGTCTTACTCTGTAACTTTCCACTGCCCACCCCAAACCTATAAAACCAACTCCTATCCCAATGCCCTTTGCTAAAGCCCTTTTCAGCCTTAGCCCACCTGCACCCAGGTAATAAACAGACATGTTGCTCACACAAAGCCTATTTGTGGGGGTCTCTTCATTCAAAGCGCGCGTTTTTAATAGAGAGAAAGGAAGCAAGGAAGAGGGGAGGAAGGAAAAGAAAGAAAGAAGGAAAGAAAAGAAAGAAAAGGAAAGAGAGAGAAGGAGGGAGGGAAAGAAAAAAGAAGGAAGGGGGAGGGGAAAAGAAGGAAGCCAGGCCGAGCCGGCGGGTGGGCAGGCCAGATAAGAGGATACAGACCTGCTTTCAAGGGATTAACCCTGCAACCCTGAATGCATTGGCGTCTCCAAGGCTTTGAAATGCTCACTTGATTTTTAGCCACAGGATGGGCTTCTTACTCACCTTCAGTAAAATGCTAATAGCACAAGCCATGCCTACGGCACCAACTCCAACAACAGTAATTTTACGTTGGGAATCTTTATCGTCCTCAATTAGCTTCTCAATAAGCTGCTCCTTGACAGTCGACATTTGGAGAACCTGATGGGGATAACGCAACTTCAATGGAATTGAACGCCCTAAATTAATCACTCTCACAGCTACGATGTGTTAACCACACTGAATATCTAAGGAACAGCCTCTTCAGTTTGCAGAATGTTGGAGCCGGGGTATAGGGAAACCAAAGAAAGAATTTCCCGGTCAAGGGTGCGGGGAAGGTAAAGCAAGGCCCAGCCTACCAGGCAACGAGAGGGCTGGGGCACCAGCGGGCTTTTGGATTTCTCTCTGTCCCCAGCCCCCACTTTCACCCCAGCACCACATGCTCACAAATGCTTGGCTTGGCGCAGTACAGATGACCCAAAAGGGCAAGGAACCACCTTGAAGGAAGGCACAGAAGTGACAACAGAAAAATACACCAACGACAGTTGAGGCGCAAAGCCCAGCAACGGTCGCCCTCCGTCTGTCTCGAGGCGCGCACGCTCTCACGCACAGCTCTCCAGCGTCAGCACGCAAGCTCCGCCCCCTCTTCCCCCGACAGGCGCAGGCATCTGGAGTTCTCAAGGCTGGAGAGCTGCATGCTTTGCGGCAGTCCACATCACGGAAACGAAGCAAAGAATTCTAGACCGACCCAAAGAGTGTGCAAGACAGGGATATCCATGCATTATTTGCAGGATTTTAAAAAAGTATTAACTCCTCGGGCGCGGTGGCTCACGCCTGTAATCCCAACACTTTGGGAGGCCAAGGCGGGCGGATCACGATACGAGGTCAGGAGTTCAAGACCAGCCTGACCAATATGGTGAAACCCCGGCTCTACTACAAATACAAAAATTAGCTGGGTGTGATGGTGCGCGCCTGTAGTCCCAGATGCCCTGAGGCAGGAGAATCCCTTGAACCTGGGAAGCGGAGGTTGCAGTGAGAGATGGTGCCACTGCACTCCAGCCTGGGGGACAGAGTGAGACTCTGTCTCAAGAAAAAAAAAATTATTAACTTCTCAGGACTGAGTGCTGAAATAAAGTCAGAATTTCTCTTGAGAGAACAGAGGGGAGTAATGAAACGCAAAGATGCTAAGGATGCATTCAATTTATAGCAAGAAATTGTTAATATTTATAACTCACAGAAGGGGACACAACCTACTCCATCTTTGTCGAGTATTTGCATTTGAGCCTTTTCCAAAATTCAAAATGTAATTTATTTTTCATATAATAGCCTGTAGTGTTGTTGTTGTTGTTTGAGACAGAGTCTCGCTCTGTCGCCCAGGCTGATAGTGCAGTGGCGCGATCTCGGCTCACTGCAACCTCTGCCTCCTGGGTTCAAGCCATTCTCCTGCCTCAGTCTCCTAAGTAGTTGGGACTACAGGCATATGCCACTGGGCCTGGCTTTTTTTTTTTTTTTTTCCCTGTATTTTTAATAGAGATGGGGTTTCACCATGCTGGCCAGACTGGTCTCGAACTCCTGACTTCAAGGGATCTGCCCACCCCAGCCTCCCATAGTGCTGGGATTACATGCATGAATCACCGTGCCTGGGCAGTATTTGTTTTTAATATGGTTCAGATTATGTAATAACCCTGCTTTAAACCTTTCAGTGGCTTTCCATTACATGTAGAGTAACCAATTTTGTACCACAAGCTAGATATTCAAGATTTGGCCTCCTGTGCCACCTCCACTATCATCTCAGGACACTCAATACACTCCCCTCCAAGTAGGTTTTGGGCAGCTTTTTTTGGATGAGGACTTTTTGCTGTTCTTTAAACCTAGAAAGCTCTTTCCCTAGCCCTTCTCAAGGTTAATTCCTCATTTTCAGCTTTGCACATACATGCTCTGACTTTCCTTGACAAGTGTCAACTACCATCATTTCCAGTATATCTCTCTCTTTTGACACTTTTCTCAACCAACAACTAGTCTGAAGCTAGAGGCCCCTCTATATCGGACAGAAACAGCAACCACTTGGTTGTATACCTCCACAGCAACCTTACTTATCCTGGGCTGAGAAGGAGACTGCTGGCCTGAACAGACTGGAAATTTAAGCTCTACACCTGCTTCAGGCCTCTGGCGGCCAAGGAAGTTATCAGCTTGGTAGTGGCCAAACTAATGCTAGGTGACTAGAACTGGCTCTTCATCCATGCCTGCCCAAATACTCCAAACTTGCCATTTTGCTTACTTGACTGCAGAAACTTTAGGCGAACCAAAAATTGTCTTTATTTATTCTTATATATTGAAACACGTACCAAAGTATAGTAGGTACTCACTAAAGAATTTTGAGGTCAGACATAGTGGCTCACACCTGCAACCCAGCACTCTGGGAGGCCGAGGCACAAGGAGTGCTTCAGCCCAGGAGTTCAAGACCAGCCTGGGCAACCCAGGAAAACCCCATCCAAAAAAAAAAAATTAAAGTCAAAAAATGTTAAAGAAGACAGCTTTGAAGTAGAGTCTTATTTTGGCAACATGGGCTTTAGTGGGATTTTTAAAAAATGGAAGTAGAACCATGTTCTGATTAAATGAAAGTTGCTGGGGGTGGGGGTGGGAGGGGAAGAACCATGTTCTGAGCATCACATTTGCTTCTACACTAACTGGCAACTTCTGTGAAATGGGGATAAGGCCTGCTTAATCCGGTTTCCAAGGTTACTAAGACAAAAACAATCAGGGTTCCTTGCAGAGTTGACCTATTCCTTGCCTGGGGCAGAAAGCTACAAAGTGAACCTGGAACATTTATTTTGCCCCTAAGTAAGGAAGCTTTACAAGATTCCATTTGAAAATTCATGAAAGATTAATAGAATCAGTCTGTTTCACTTAAGTGTTACTTTTCAGTCGTGTTGGTATTAATTTATTGTATCAAATAATATGAAATTAATTTAAAAAATTTTGAAGATTAAACGTGCTTCACAGTTTACAAAAGGCTACAGGAGTAAATATAGGCTTCTTTTTGGGCTAACTAAAATGTTCTTTTTTTTTTTTTTTGAGACAAGATCTCACTCTGTCATCCAGGCTGGAGTACAGTGGCACAATCTCGGCTCACTGCAACCTCTGCCTCCTGGGCTCAAGGGATCCTCCCACTTCAGCCTCCTGTGCAGCTAGGACTACAGGTGCCCGCCACCATACCTGGGTATTTTTTTTTGTAGAGACAGGGTTTTGCTATGTTGCTCAGGCTGGTATCAAACTCTTGGGCTCAAGCAATCCACCTGCCTTGGCCTCCTAAAGTGCTGGGATTACAAGTGTGAGCCTCTGAACCCAGCCTGTATTCTAAGATTAGATATTGGTGATGGTTGCCAACTACGTGAATACACTAAAAATCCACAGAATTATGCTTTATAGATGTGTCCAACCCTTTGAATGTGAGGACTCATTCGCTTATTTGTGGTGGCGGATATCAGGAAGATTATGCATGAACTTTTTTTTAGCTCATCAGCTATTGGTAATGTTATTTTTTCTTGAGACGGAGTCTTGCTCTATAGCCCAGGCTCAAGTGCAATGGCACCATCTGGGTTCACTGCAATCTCTTGTGGCTTTATCACCAGTTCATCACCTGATCATCACCTGAGCCTCTTGTGCCTCAGCTTCTCAAGTAGCTGGGATTACAAGCACAGGCCACCACACCCAGCTAATTGTTCTATTTTTAGCAGAGGTGGGGTTTCACTGTGTTGGCCATACTGGTCTTGAACTCCTGGCCTCAAGTGATCCACCCACCTCAGCCTCTCCAAGTGCTGGGATTACAAGTGTCAACCACTGTGCCTGGCGGGTGTGTTTTATGTGTGGCCCAAGACCATTCTTCCAATGTGGCTCAGGGAAAGCAAAAGGTTGGAAAATCATGCTTTGAGATAATTCCTTCTCTTAACTGGCTCTCAGGAAAGAATCTTTGGAAAAAGACCCTGGAGTTGGAAATAATGACAATAATGTTGTCCAGTTAATCTTTACAAGTATGGTTTTCAGGCCTGGATAAGGGTCCCAGTTGTATTTTCAGAAAAATGTAAAGAAAACTTGAGTCAACAACTACCATGGATACTTGGTTTTTTGTTTGTTTTTTAAAGAAATGGGGTTTCACTGTTGGCCAGGCTGGTCTCTAACTCCTGGCCTCAAGTCATCAGCCCACCTTGGCCTCCCAAAATGCTAGGATTACAGTAATTAAGTCAATGCACTTGGCCTTAAAATTGTTTTTAATTGTTACTGGCTTCCAGAGGGCAAAGAAAATCTGTGCTCCCTGTAGTGACAAAATACCATTGCCTATATTCAGTTGGCAAAGAAATTTTACGTTCACATATAGAATGTTACTTTCCAATTATGATTAACATTATCAAATATCTCATATAATACTTTGGGACTTAGTATATTAAAACTATCAATTTTAATGGAAGTGGTACCAAAACAAGTCTATTGTTACTTCCTCTGCTATTAGTAATTAATAACCCTTTTAAAAAAATAATTGCGGGGTTGCCCAATAGCCTGATAGTATAATGAATAACTGGCAGCTTTATGACTTTGTATCTTAATATAATGAATTAACAAAAATAGTCACTGTTCAAGGTTTATTGGGGGTTTTAGTTGGTGTAACACTTGGATAGTTGGTTGCATTGTTTATACGTAGATCTTTTTACATTGTATGGTAATGTACACTACTGATATATATAGTTCACAAAATAAGATCCTTTGGAACAAGACATGCGACATTGGATCTATACACTGAATGCCAGGATGTGACTGACTGGGAAAA
>PVKP010029883.1:0-28517 GCA_004027715.1 Plecturocebus donacophilus | reverse complement strand
CTCTTTCTCTTTCTTCTTTCTTTCCTTTTATCTTCCTCTTTCTCTCCTTCCATCCTTCCTTCCTTCATTCTCTTTTCCTTTTCTTTCCTTTTCTCTTCTTTCATTAGAATCTTGCTCTGTCACCCAGGCTGGAGTAAAGAGGCATGCTTTTGGCTCACTACAGCCCCTACCTCCCAGGCTCAAGCCATCCTCCCACCTTACCTCTTGAGTAGCTAGGGCTACAAGTGCACACCACCATACTCAGCTTATTTTTGAATTTTTTGCAGAGATGAGGTCTCAATGTATTGCTCAGTCTGATCTTGAACTCCTGGGCTCAGTCTTCCCAGCTCAGCCTCCCAAAATTTATAGGCATAAGTCACTAAACTCAGCTTGGTTTTACCCTATTTTCAAGCTGCTATGTTAGCCTGCCAGAGTTTGGTGGTGATGGTAGAAGACATGAGTCTCCTGGGTTAGAGATGAAAGACAGTTCATTACACAGAGCAATAGCAATAGCCAGAGTATAGCATTGGTATTTTTGCACTGCTTCATTGAACCCCAATTCTCATATCTGGTGTGAAGAGCTCCAGATGACACCTGCATACACAGTGAGTTGTGTTATAGGAGAGAAACTTTGACCTTAGGGAACGTGAATCTTTTTAAATGAGCAGGAAGTATGTCTGGACATTGCTGCAAAGGGAGACTCTTTATCGTCTAAGAATGTAAACCAATTTGTCTTTTGCTCTAGAGGGAGATATTAGTTCTGTCATTCAAGGCTGTTTCCTTGAATGCAAACATCCTTGGAAAAGTAGTCTGGAACGCAAAGGACATTCAGTTGTAACTCTGAAGACACTCAAGAATGTGGGAAACCCATGGAGAATCATCTCCTAGCAATGAACTTATATTCTTTGCCAGAATAGAATAAAATTGAAAACTAAAATTCTGCAGCATTTAAATCAAAGGAAACATTAAAAAGAATCATAAACTTATTTGATGAAAACTATTATGACTTACAGAGAAGGGTCCATTGAAAGTGTCAACAATTCTAAATGTGTAATTTATAAATTTGTATACATTTTGAAGAAGATATCAGGAAATTTCATGAAAAGGAAATTATAAAGACATTGAATCTTTTTTAGAAAAAAATTCTAACAATCCAATATTTCAAACATATAGCTAAGAAACTGGTTTTCTCCTAATATTATTTTAAATGTTGAGGTAATCAATATAACAAAGTTTTGAAACATTTGCTTCAGATATACATAGATGTCATTTTTATTTTCAAGAAGAATTTTACTTTTGAAAATAGCTTTTGAATAGAACCATTTATAAATCTACCCATATAATAAAAACAATTGATAATAACGTGTTTTCCAAAACAACACATAATTTCAGTTATTTAAGGGTTCCCTTTCAGTATCAAGGATGTCCTCCTAGCTTGGATGAAAAATTATCTGTTCATCTGAGTATGAATGAAAGTTACCTGGTGAGAGGAAGGAATTGAGTGATTGCAAGAGACCAATAAAGAGTATGGAAATTTTAAAAAGCTTTTGTGAGAAATGTGAAAATGATCTCATACAAGATATGCACAGAACAGTGCTATTCAATTCATTTAATTTCACCAATCATTCAGAGAATAATTGAACTTTTGAGTTGGAAACTTAGAATTTATCTACTGTAATGTGCAACCCAATGTAATATTTTTAAGACACCCTTTACAGATTTAAATTTTACTTTAAAAGCATTACATATATTTTAAAATCATTTAGGGAGCATGTGAAAAAGAAGTGCATTGAATACATAAGAGTCTATTCTATTTATACTGTTTCTGTTCTGTTCAAAAAATCACTCATATTTTCTCCCAATGTTAACTTTCCACCTTTCAGCTGAGTGTAGTTTTGATTCTCTTAATTAAAAGTCTGCCTTAATTTGGGGCATTGTCTACACCTGCAATAATGTCAGCTTCTTGGTGTCTTCTTCCTTTCCATACATAATTGCAACTGGATTTTAACACCACTTTTGGTTGCTAAGACATTTAATCATGAAGATTAGTATGATTAGTTATTAAAAATTGAGCCTTTGGGGTCAGCTGGAACCAGGTTTGAATTCTAAGTCCACCTCTTACAAGCCATGGAACTTGAAGTTAATCTCTCAAAGCCTCCACTGCCTCATCAGTGAAATGGGGGTAATAATGCAATACTTTCCTCACGAATCGTTGTTAGGATTAAATGCTATAATATACTTAACAGCTTAGCATAGTGCCTGGTACATGATTAACACTGAATAAACATGACCAGTGCTGATGAGTATGATGGCAATATCAACATAACACAAAACCAAAGGTCAAAAAAACTCAACATAGTCTTAATTTTTAAAAAGCCATTAGTATCAGAATCTAATAATTCTAACTTTATTTTATTTATTAATTTATATATTACCTTCCACTTGATGGAATTGTTTCAGTGGAGATGCCTAATGACACCTTCCACTCCACCGTTTTCTCACCTGAGAAAATCTAGTGTGTGGGAGAAGGGAAAAATGATCTGAGTGGAAGAAGATGGTACTTGGACAGATGGACAAGTTCATCCTTTGCCTGAGTGTGATTTTTGCAGCTTGGTGATTTTTCAAAAGCAGTTTGCAAAGCTAGGATAACTAATCTGGACCATAGCCTTATTAGTAAAGTCAATATTTTTTATCCCTGTTTTACAGATAGAGGAACTGAGCCAAGACTTGGTAAATGTCTTTGTCAAGGTTATGTGGAAAGTCAGGGCAGGACTACCTATTTATTTCAGAGTATTGATTCTAAAGCCAAAGCCATAGGTTGTATAATCCTGCTAATGTGCAAAATAACTGAAAACACACCCTTAGGTAGTGGATGTTTTAAAAATAGAATAATGTAAATATCATTTTCAAAATCTCCAAATTAATGTCACACCTGTGTAATCACTTATTTCTAACATTATGCTGGTGTTAGTTGAAGCATGAAAGAAAATGTATCTGCAAAAAGAAACTACTAATTGTATTGATAAAGCAGCTTTTGGAAAAAGACTAGAGCTGAAGAGAGAGGAAGGGAGAGGATAGAAGAAGGAATTTATTTAATATATTTAATACATCTGTACCTGATGCATTTTAATATTCAACTGAAATTCATGAACAAAAATTACAGGTGGGGTTTCCCACTAACATAAATGGCAGTTCTGAATTTCCTTCCTCATTTGCAGCTCTAGCTCATCTGGGTCTCTATGGCTAAATGAAGGAGGGAGTCAGTCAGAGGGCGTGAATTCATCGCAAAATGTAGTAATTCTTGTCCAGCAGAAAAGAGCTATTTCCTTTGTTAAAGCAGGATGTGTATAGACAGTTTAATTAGAAGTACATCTAGATGCAGGGAATAACTATATTTCCTTTCTCTATTTTTGTCTTCAGGCTTTTGCTGAAATGTGTGATCAAGCCGCTCCTGAAAACCATTTTAAATTGGCTTAGATGGATCTTTCTTGGCTAAATTTAGCAGGATAGTCAAATTTTTAGTAGTCTGTCTCACCCACTCTAATTTCCCACTAAGCATTTATGCCTGCTAACTGGCTGTTGTTTGTATGGAAATGTATAGTTTTGCTTTCTAAGAGAAGAGTTGGCAGTGGGGTATAGTCAGCCCCGAAACAGTTCCTATGCCAGGATTAAACATTATTTTCGTCTTCTAGGGGGAGGTAAGCCAGGCATGTACCGACAAGTCCTCTATAAAAGCCCTCTGTAGAATGTATTCACTTTCAGTATTGCTATTTTAGATAAATTGCATCTCCAAATACTTTGTATAAAAATTTTCCAGTTGCTAAATTCGGTTAAAAAATACTACATTTGGATGGTGGATACAAGAATGTCATCCTGGTGACATCTGATACAATAAAAATAGTCCATGTGGATAACTAATTTAAGAAAGAAAAACCTATCATGCTTTGGTGCTAATTTCAAATAGTCTGTTTCTGTGCTCAACAAGAAGGTTCTATCACCACTCATAGTAGGAGTTTGAAATTGACTTGGATAGTATATCTATTATGGCTATTAATGATTACATTGGAGTCCAAACAGTGCATTGATTTTTTCCCCCCATTAACCAGATGATTAAATGAAAAGGGGGCCACCCCCATCGCAGCTCCCTGGCATAACCCCTGCCTGGTCTGGCTCTACCTCCTACTCAGGGCTCACTTTCCCAAGCTGTGTCTGCCGCCCTCTGTGCTGCAGGCCCCCAGCTGAAGCTTCTTGATTAGTCACATCCATCTTTCCGTGAGCCTGGATTGGGACTTTTTCTCCTTTTCTTGGGAAAGTTCCTTTGGCTGGGTTTCTGGGTTGCTCTCTCTTAGTCCCTATTTCTGACCTGATTCCCTTTCATTTATGTGGAATTATATCCTCTTTGGTAGGAGTATTTGGTTAATTTCTTCCATCCCTCTCCCCAGATCATAATCTCTTTAAGAGCAGAAAATATTATTGTATCCACATCACTTAGTCCCATGTCTGTCACCTACAAAGAGGAAACATGGTATTTGTTAAGTGAATGACTGAATAAATGAATGTTAGGGGAACTTCCTCCAAATCAATTGTAAATAAAATGCAGACAAGGTATTGTGTCTCCTAGTGACCTGAGACAATGGGAAAACCAAAAAGGCTAAAACCTAGAAGACAAACTTCTCTAGTCTCACAATTTTACTTGAGGGCTTACTCTGTTACTGAGTACCCATGTGCCTTGGGACATGTTTGTATCATTAGTGTCAGATTTATATCAGTAATATATTGTGAAAACCCCGATCTATAAAAAAAACTTTTTCCACAGGAACTGCTTTGGTAATGGAAGTGATTTTTCTCTACCAGGGCTTGATAATCTTAACTACAACCCAGTTAGAGAACTGAAAGGAGCTCCCAAGAGAAAGGCACAGCCAAAGGGAAATAACTTCAGAGCAGCAGTGCCTGTGAGATTTGGAGTCCAGGGTCACAGTGTGGGAGTGTTCAGGATGCCTGTGCTGATACACGAGAATCCAGGTAGCATCCTTTCCCACCCCCTGTGCCTTTACTCTCTCTAGCATTGTAACGCCTGGGGTCAGGTCTAAGCAGATATCTTTGGTTTCAAACCTCTGCATATAAAAGCAGCAGCATTAGTTGAGTTCACATGCAGAGGACAGGTAAAGTACGCAACAGGAAAGAGATCTTACTAGCAAAACATATGTAATTCTTTTTGGTAGTTGTGATTTTTCTTTGTTTTTGGTTTTAAGAGACAGAGTCCTGCTCTATTGCCAAGGCTGAGGGCTTGGGTGCAGTGGTGCAAACATAGTTCACTGCAGCCTGCAACTCCAAGCTTTAAGTGATCCTTATGCCTCAGCTGCCAAGTAGCAAGACTATAGGCATGTACCACCACGCCTGGCTAATTTTAAAACTTTTTGCGGGGAGAGCCTGCTATGTTGCCTAGGCTGGTCTTGAACTCCTGGTCTCAAACAATCTTCCCTCGGCTTCCCAAAGCACTGAAATTATAGGCATGAACCACTGCACTCAGCCAGTAGTTGCCTTTTTTAAGGTGTCATCTTGGGAGTGCTGCCATCAGATTCACCTATGTGCTTTTAAAAATTCAATTTGTGCCTGCTCAGCCCCAACGGAATCAGAATATTCTGTTGGTTGGGAGGTGAGTGTGGAGTTGTATTAGTTTACTAGGGCTGCCATAACAAAATACCAAGAATTGGGTGGCTTAAACAACAGAAATTCATTTGCCCAGAGTTTTAGAGGCTAGAAGTCCAAGAACAGTTGGCAGCAGGTTAGTTTGTAGACAGCCACCTTTCTCCTGCCTCTTCACATGGTCCCTCTCTGTGCCTCTGTGCACCTCTGATGTTTTCCTATGTGTTCTGATTCCCTCTTATAAGGACACCAGTCAGATTGGATGAGGAACCACTCAAATGACCCTGTTTTCACTTTTTGTGTACTCTTTAAAGGGCCTATCTCTAAATACACATTCTGAGGTACTGGGGGTTACAGCTTCAAACATAAAAATTTTGGGGGGACACAACTCAGTCCATAACAGGAATGTTAACTTAAAAACACTTCAGATGGTTGATTATAAAAGCACCAATGTGAAAAGCAGTGGTTATTCTTCATCCCTTTCTTGTGGAAAATTATAGGGCTTTTGCTAGTCCTTGGCAGAACCAGGAAGCTCCCAGCTCTTGCTGCTCCAAACTCATTAGGCACATCTGTGTGTCATAACCATCAAGGTCAGGGAATGCCATGAACTTTTTAACCTAATGTGATGACTCTTTCCTCTTACATTTAGTGTCTCATTAGCAAGTCTCTCAGAATATGAAAACAACTTGACTCTGGGGCTAAATAGTATTTGCACTCATAATTTTTATTTTGTCAGGCTCAACAGACTTTTTTTTTATGAATTAACAACCCCTAATAGAGACATTGACCTCCATCCATTTTGTAAACCAATTAAGTGTTGCACCTCCATGTACAAAGAACGCAAATAACCTGTGACCAGCACAGCCTAGATTGCCAGTGTGCTGAGTGGCCATGCCCATGAGGTTCAGTGTGTGCTGTAGTCTGAATGTGTCCCCCTCAAAACTTCATATGTTGAAACTATTGCCAATGTAATAGTATTAAAAGGTGGGGACTTTGGGAAGTGATCAGTTATCAGGGCCCCAGTCTGGTGGAAGGGATCAGTACCTTATTAAAGAGGCCTCAGGCAGCATTATCCTTTTGCTCTCTGCCTTCCGCCAGGCGAGGATGCAGCAATAAGGCACCATCTCAGAAGCAGAGAGGGAGCTTTCACTGGACACCAAGTCTTAGACTTCTCAGACTCCAGAACCATGAGAAACAAATTTCTGTTGTTTATGACTTACCCAGAGTGTGGTATTTTGTTCTAGTAGTAGGAGCAGACTGAGATTGTGCCAGTCAAATTTTGTAATTATGGGTAATTTGTCTGTGCCTGTGTGATAGAATTGATCATATTATATCATAGGTAATTATTCATATATTTGTCTTTTTTGCTCACTGGTAAGTTTATTGAGAGCAGGGGCTGGAACTAGACTTCATTCAGTTTCGTTTCTCTAAAATATTATCTGGCATCAATATTTATTTGATAAGTGATCGATGTATTTGAGAGGTATCTTTAGATTTGACATTTGTCTTTACCCATCGTCTTTACAAACCTCACTAAATTACACGTGTGTTATTTTAAATCTCTGCCTATGAAGATGAAAGGAGAAAATCTCAGTCTTTGCACAATCTCAGAAACAACTAAATGTAAACAAACATGAATAAAATTCTAATCTATTTCTTTAATAGGAAAGCCTAATAGCAAACCAATAAGATTGAACAAAGGAATTATCTCATTATGGAAAACTCATCATGTCCATATCAACCATTTGCCTTGTTCTTGTGGCACAAACAGAAATAAAGTGGCCCTGGAATAAAATGAATTGAGTCTTTGAGGGAGAGGGTGCAAAACTGTCCCCTGCCGCCTTCCAGCAGAATGATTTGTCAATACAGAGAGGGCCACTTCTGAAAAAGGGTCTCCTTTCTTTGAAAAGAGCACCTGAAACAAGTGTTACAGCTCCAACCTGGTTACTCACACCATCCAGGGCACGCACAGATTCCTTCACTATGCTGCCACAAATAGGGAGGTCTTCACTGGGGACTAGGAAGTATATTTAACTGTAAGAGTTCATTTTATTTGTTTTAACATCATGGAAATGACATTTGGGACATTTTATCTGCATAAAGTAGAATCTTTAAAAACTATTTTGAAAACCATTTCATATCCTCTCAAAACAATGCCTTTTGTTGAAATATTTCTAGTATAAGACTAAAGTATGAAGCATTTACTAAAGAAATGAAAATATTCCAGACAGCAAGCAGGCAAGGTAGTGGCAATGGCTCAAAAGAACTGAGATACAAAAAAAGTTTCTAAATTGTGTAACAACTCACTTATCAGGACTCCCTTAATAAATAATTTTTGACAATTCTGATAGAATTGAAACTGAAAATAAGTTAGGTACTTCTGTAGAAGAACAAGACTTTTCTTTCTTAAGAGATAGCATAAATATGTTTATTCAGGAAGAGTAAATAAAAGCCCATTTAATAAATACCTATTTGACAGCCATTTTCAAGTACATTGGCACCACCATCCTACATATACTAGGCATATTATAGTATAACATTTTCTTTGTTCCTGTAACTTCTCTTCTTCATTATCAGTGGTGGGAAGGTTTTGTTTTTGTTTTTGTTTTGTAAAATAATGCATCATCCCTAAAAGATTATAAATAAGCGCCAGAGAAGAATCTGTTCTGTCTGACAAATGCTCCCAGAATGGATCAGGAATAGCTTTCCATGGTTTGGCAACAACAAGCAATAGCTGGAAGTAGCTGAGAAGGTAGAAGAGGACTGAGGGGAAAGCACATTTTGGGGTGCCTGTTCCTAGATAACTCTGAATGACCTGACAAGGACCCAAAGGAGCCAGGATGAGGGATGTTGTGACTATCCTTTGGAGTCAGAATGTCTGGAATTGACTGCTTATAAATTTGTGTTCTTTTTGACCATGGACTTATTGGCATACCCTTTGAGGAAAGTAGGTCCTTTTGGCAAAGTTACATTTACCCCATTGTTAAAGGTGTCCTTTGCTGCATAATTCTCCTCAAGCCCTCATAAACAATAAAAATGCGTTCTTTGAGCACATTTTAGAAATCACATTTTAATATTTACTGGCCTTCCTTTCTGTTAGCTTGGCTCAGATCTGGTCTCTGAATGCTCCAGTATTTCCAAAGAGGCAGGTCCTTCAGTGTTCTCTCATTTTCCTTGTCTGCTTACCTGCTCTGACTCTGCTGTTAGATTGGGGTCAGGTTACCTCATAGTAACAGGACCTTGTTTTACACTTTCATAATCTCCAAAGAGCAAAGTATATAACAGGAACATGAAAGTTTTCAATACTGATGTATTGCTTGTTTGAAATTTTAAAAATCGGAAAGCATAAATCAAACAAAGTTCTTTTGATTTCAACTCAGTCTTTTTTCTGCTTTTCTTAAATCCCATCTTGAAAATGTTAAGAGAAAGATGTAGGTATTAAAGTCACCAATTAAAAAAAAAATAGAAAAAAAAAATGGACCCTCCCTTTCTGCCAGAAGCAGGAGTGATACAAACATGATTGCACTGAATCCTCTTCACACACATTGTGCCATAGAGCCTCTTTTAAAAGTTAGTTATGAGCTGAGCTCTGTTGTTGTTCAAGTGATAAAATATGTGACATGCTTCATGCCAGACACAACTACTCCGCAATCTTTCACTCACTGTGCCTTCTTGCTGCAGATCAGCGTCCCCCTACAACCACCGACTGAGAAGCTTCATCATTCTCACTCCCTGCCTCTTCTCCACCCATTATGCACAGTACAGCAAGAGGAAATGGTAGCTCTCATCTTAGAGAAGAGATGGAAAACTCTTTCTCTTCCCTTCCCTTCCTCATACTTGGTGTTCCCAAAGGGTTAGCCCATCGCCGATCATCACATTTGCTAATATGAAGCCACAGCAGTTCCTTTGTTACATTCTTTTATCATCAGCCCCATGTCCTAATGAATTGACTTGAGTGTGTACACCATTGCTCTCCAGAGGAATATAATGGGTCTGCTTAAAAATAACCACCTTTTCCCCATGCTGTGCTAGTTCATTTTCAGTAAACACTCTATATCAGAGAATATTTTTTTGCTCTTGCGGTGATTTTGTGAGGAAAGATTTGGCAAACACTGCATATTGATTATTACTGAGAAAAAATATGAAAATTAACATTTAGGCTTTTTCCTGATTGTTGGATAGGTATTGAATTGAAAAATAATAATAGTAAAATGATTGGACTATTGATCGACAAACTGGACCTTCTCTTTATGCCAATATCATTAGGGTTTTTTGTTTAAGTTTCTTGATAGCTTTATATCACAGCATCATAGAACCTTAGAAGTAACTTTATAAACCCTCTAATCCAGCCCCATTAATTTAGCTTGGGAAGAAGTTAACAAAAGAATAAATACTCATAATAATATATTATATTTCTTTTTTTAAGCTTGAAAATTAAATTTTAAATCTTAGAAAAGATTTTATTTACAAAACATTGCAAAGATAGTGTAGAGAATTGCTACATACCCAAAGATAGTTTACCTTATTATTAATATCTTAAGTTAACATGGCACATTTGTCACAATTGCAAAACTAATATTGATATATTAGTATTTACGAAAGTCAATACTATATTCAGGTTTTCTTAGTTCTTACCTAATATCTTTTATCTATTCCAGGTTCTCATCCAGAATACCACATGGTATTTATTTGTCATGACTCCTTAGGCTTCTCTTGATTGTGCCAATTTTTCAGACTTTCTTTGTTTGTAATGACTTTGACAGCATTGAGGAGTACTTGTCAAGAATTTTTAGAACACTCCTCAGTTGGGATTTGTCTGATGTTCTTCTTATGGTTAAGCTGGGGTTATGGGTTTGGGGGAAGACACAGAGGTAAACTACTCACATCATATTAAGAATACATTCTATCAACATGATTAACACTGTTAGTGTGGACCTTGACTATCTGGCCAGGATAGTGTCTGCTAAGTTTCTCTACTGTAGTCATATTATTTTTTTTGAATGGTTTTCATATTGTACTCTTTAGAAGAAAGTCACTTTGTGCATCCTTCCACATAGATTATTTGGAATTCTTCTGCATGGGAGATTTATCTCTTCTCCCTCATTTCTTTATCAATTCAAATATTTTATATACATATGGACTTATGGCTAATTACTTTATACTTTCAGATGTGATATAATACTGTGTTTTATTGGTTGAATTGTTCCAGCTCTGACAATTGAGAGCTCCTTCAATTGGCTTCTGTGTACTGTTAATGTAATCTCATTGATTTGTGTTTTTGTTTTTTGGGGCATTTCCTACGTCCTGGTACTATAGATGTTCCAGGCTTATCTTACACATTTCCTGCTCCAGTCCCAGAATCAGCCTTCTCTCCAGCTATCCCTGATTCATTTTATTGGAGAATTATATTAGAAACTAGTATCTGGATACGAGTTTTACTCAATGCTATTGGAATGTCATTGCTTATATGCACTGTCAGCTGGCACAGCAAGGAAATACCTACATATGGGTATATACTAATCTGTGTATATACACATATCTATAAATATTTCTATGTCACCAACTATATAAATGTTAGGCTAAAGGTGAGTTCATTTTGATGTCTCCAACTCTAATCCATTACCCCATAGGTTGTTCTAGACTTCTACCCTTGCCTGTCTATGACCTTCCATTTCACCAGTGAGAAATCTGGCTTCCACCACCTGACATCTGCATAGTTAATTGTTATATTCCACATATACTGATTTTAGAATTACTAACTTATATCCCTGTGGGAAATAACTTTATCAACTGTAGAACAGTGCTTAGGTACAGTTCTTTCTGCCTTTACTCTTATAGACACACTAATTTCCAAAATCACTTGTTAGTGCATTTTTTTCTTGTCAATGAGGTTATTTCATACATTTGTAATAAAATTAGACTTTTTTGGAGGGGTCACAGTCTATATTCCATAATGGGGTCCTTCAACTCTTAAATGATTTCTTTTAAATTTGCATACAATAAGATTTATGCTTTATACTCTAAAGTTCTATGGGTTTTCTCAAATGCATTGTGTCATGTGTCCACCATTACATATCACAAAGAATAGTTTTACTGTCCTAAAATATCCCATGTACTTTAATTATTTCACTTTTTCCTAATCCATCCCTTCTGAATCCCTGAAAACCAGTGATCTGTTTACTATCTATATAGTTTTCCCCTTTCCAGATTGTCATATAAATGGAATGATTTAGACTGGCCTTTTCAGCCTGGCTTCTTTCTCTCAGTAATATGCATTTAAGATTCACCCACGTCTTTGCATTGTTTGATGGCTCATGCCTTTTTATTGCTGAATGGGATTCCTTTATATGGATATACCACAGTTTGTTTATCCATTCACTTGTTGAAGAACATCTTGGCTGCTTCCCATTTGGGGTATTATAAATAAAGCTGCTGTAAACATTCTTATGCAGTCCAGTGTGGTTTAGGTGTCAGCTGGGGGTATGGGGTGGGAGCTCTTCTCCATAAGATCTTCCAGGGACTCAGGTAAATAATTTACATACTGAAAATATGTGTATCTCTCAAGTTTCCCTGTTGACGTACACCTAGCAGCTAGGGAAGAGACAGGAAATAGTGCCATAGATTTTGTGGGCAAGCTCCCCTCTTCCTTGGCCCCATATGCAATGGCATCTGGTATACACCTCAATTATGCCCACATTCCTTCGGTTAGGACTCAGATGAATTACTGTGTTAACTGTGAAGACAGCTGGTTTCTATGCCAGGAAAAAAAGAAAAATAAGTTTGCTAAACGCATAACATCTTCTCTGCCATGTCACCCCCATTTGGTCACAAAATATCTGTTTTACTCTTCCTTTCATACATAGAACACACTGGCATCCTCTTCAAACTACACAATTCAAACTCCTGCAGCCACTGCATTCAGCTCAGTCTAGGATATCAGGCTGATATGGAGGTCAAGATGTAGCACTTAATGGTATGGTGACGTTTGAACTCTAAAGACACCACACAATGATGGAGCAAGGGGAGGAAAGTCACAATAAACATTGTGAGAAGAATGGAAGGCACAGCTGTCACTGGTGCAGAGCAGTGAGGGAATCCTATAGGTCAGGCTCTGTGAAGTCTCTCTGCCTTGGAAATGTGAGACGTTTCTGATTAGCTCCTGTTTAGACTTGATCTTGCTCTCCGGAAGGAACTTGATGGCCCCTGGATCCATTCTCTAGGAGATTCTTTCTTTTTTTGCCTCTTCCTTGACCACATCTGCAGTGGCATCTGGTATGCCCTTGTTGGAAGCTATAGAGCTTCCTGCATGTGGAAGATTGAAGGTTCGATAATTATTTTTAAGTCACAGATAGAAATTTGCTAAGTCCATGCTCCTGGCTTGTTTGGTCATATAATGCTCTGAAAAACTTAGTAGGCTACTGATTCATTTTTTCCAGTTATTCCATATGCCCACAACCTTATCATAAATTCTTTGTTGGATATTATTCTCAAATTTATTTTATTTATTGGCTTCCTCTGTATCTTTCCCCATTCCTACTTCTCCCAACTAATGATAGATATTTTGAGGCTATGAATCTTGAAAGAGAAGGCCACATTCTTAATTTCACTTTGCTGCAGAACTGGTTTTTAAAGGTTTCTCTGACTCAACTGCTGTCTCAATCTCAAATCCTTAAATCTTAAGATGTAGAAGCAGTTGGTTTTCCAGCTCTGGCCAAATTTTTAGGAACTGGCCAATTTGCTACTAGGAACATCTTTTTCTTGCACTTCCATGCCACTTTCAGCCAAGGTAACCAACACACACAAATTCATTAATTTTTTTCCAAACAATTTATTCAGAATGACCATTTCAGTAGGGACATGGTCTGTTTTCCAAATTACTGCCAGTTTCCCAAATGTTTTGCCACTAAATGGCAGAACATTTAGTGGCAAATGTTGGCAGGTATAACATTGATTACCTGCCTTCTGGCACCTGATACTAGTTTCTTTGCTAATGTCACATATTTTAGATTTGCGTTACCACAGCTCCCTTCATCAATGGTATAGATTTCTGTATTTGGCAGGATAATTTTCACTGCTTTTGGTTGTCCACAAAAATCCCCAAATAAAAATGTCAGTGAGTTAACCCCTTAAAAGTATATTAATTGCTTCTGCCACATTACAATATGGTCTGCAGGGGGAACCGCTTCAAGTAGCTATTTAGAGAACCAAGTTGACAGACACATCTCCATCTTTAGTCTGTGGCTCACAAGGTCATCTTGGGTATAAATATCCAGCAAACAGATGGGAGGAGAGACCTCAATGCTTCTGCCTGTGTTCTACTGGCCAATAAACTGTGTGGTTTTATTTAATCACAAGGCAGAGAAAGAAGTGTGGTGTAGCTCCAAGAGAGAAAGGAAGTAGATTTGGTTTACAGGGAGCGTTGATTTTGCCATTATGTCCTTGAATTTCTGTCATCTCATCAATAAAACAGGGCCATTAATAACTTTCCTCATTGAGTGTTGTGTATGAATGCTTTAGTTTATGTAAGCAATATTTGAGTTCTTGATGTGTTTTCTCATATTTGAAAAATAGGGATAATCATACCTATATTCTGCATTATCTCCCCCCCCTTCCTTCTTCTTCCTCACCACTACCTTTCTTTACAAAAAGTGACTTCAGCCGTATTCTTCAAATTAGTAAAGTTAGAACTTAATAATCTTTTATTGTGCATCGTATCAGTGGAATTAAGTGGTAGCTGATTATAGCTCAGTATTTGAATTTGTTTTTGTCTCACTCTTAATGGCTTTCTCATTCTTCAGCTGTACTTATTTCTTTCTCTTTCTGCAACAATACTTTTCCAAAAATCTTGTTAGTTTCCGTCCAACTAACTGGGTTCCACATGTTCTTTGTAGCCTTCTGATATAAGTATGCTAAAGACCAAGAAGACCCTCCTGGTCTTGTTCTTAGATCCTTGGATTTTGTCATCATCAAAAATCATGAGTCCTGGAACACAAACTTCTGTAATTGAATTCACCCAGACTTTTACTAATTTATAAGCCAAACACTGGAGATAATGATCATACCCAAATCATCACTCCAGATATGTCAGGCAGCTCCTGGTGATAGGCTGCGGGAAATTACTGTCTTTTCCCAGGATAGGTACCAACATGTCAAGCTCTTTAAACTAATACATCATGATAATCAGTGCTTTTAAAAATACTGAATGCTGCATAATGAAGATACAGAAACACTGGAAATTCTCAGCAGTGCTTCATCCTAATTGTTACACAACTGAAAGCCTGGGATCTCCCAATAGCTGGAAGTTGCTGCTATGGAAACAATGTTCCATTATCTAAGAGATTAAAAATTGAGACTATTAATGGACCTGACAGTAGTTTGCATGTTTCATTAGTAAAAAATGCCATTATTCTATGGCTCAGGGGAATTAGATTTTTGAGTGATGCATCTTATTCTCTATTAAAACGGTCCAGGCATAATTTGGATGGCATAACAAGAAAGAAAACAACAGAGGAGGAATTAGGACATTCTGGCAAATCAATTTTTTTCTTCTCCTTGTTCTCCTGTTGATTGATTGTTTAACTGGGCGCAGGTGGAGGTTGGAGGATGGGCAGGAAATGACAGAGAAGGCAGTTTCAGATTACATTCCTTTCCAGTACAGGCTCCTCCCAAATCCCAGGTCTCCCCTTTATTTGAAGAGCCAGGGTGTGTTAAAGAGCACACAGCATAATGTAGTGCTCTGGCATTTGGAAAACTGAAGGCCACAACCCATTAGTAGAATGAGTAATAAATGGAATTCAATGTGTCTCGACCTGCATTTATTGAAAATGAAATGGAATCAAATAAAATGAATAATACTAAAAGGTGTTCTATATTGTTAGGATAGGTATTATTTTTTAAAACTCTTTCTACTGGCTCACAATATAAAGTTACCTCCTGTTATGAATCGTGACCAAAAATGTTTGGAAAAAATGACTACAGTGCTGGTTAAGAGGCCAGGCTATGAAGCTAGACTGTGAATTTGACTCCTGACTTTATCATCCGCTAGCTATATAAGTCACTTCACCTCTCTACACATCCATTTGCTTCCTGTAATACAGGTATGATAAGAGTAAAACCATAAGGTTGTCATAAAGAGCAAATAATTAAACTATGTGAAGCATTTGGAGTATGTCTGGCACATAGAAAGTGCTCACATGACAGCTATTGAAAATGCCTCATTGATTACTTGAAGGAATTATATCTTTTGGTCACAGAGCATGTGTAGCTTTTCATATTTACATATGTGAAATAGGGCTAATCCTCACCATTGTTATAAATTATCTTCTTAGACCACATGATACATTGTATTCTCTAAATAGCTCTTAATATCATTTTGCAGCTTTTATTCCTGTCTCTTGATACCAGAATCATAATGGAGTTCTATGGCTTCACGAGGTCCTTAGAGAAATGCTATAAAGACAAATGCAAATATTACACATCTTTCTTTTCCTAAGAAACAACAGTCTTTATTCCAATTTCTCCTTATATGCTGCATATTTTCTAAATAGACCACTGGGGTACTATTTAGTGTGTGAAAACATTAATCCACTAAATGGTGCCTGAAAGGTTAATGCAGCCTCTGGAAATGACTGATCTGCTCCCAGAGGCCTGTCCTTGGCCTCCAAAGATGGGATATTGCCCTGGACTACCAGTCAGTAGAGAGCAGCAAAAAGTCTTTGAAATAGACACATGGGCTCTGCTGGTATATGGCCCCTCTTCGGATTTGGCTGTATGTAGGGGTTGCCTTATTTCTTTAAGAGTAAAAGATGTCCCAAATGATTCCCAGTATCCTCTTTAACACACTGAAATATTTTTAAATATAGTTTATTGGGAACAGGGGTATCCTGGACACTAAAATGTGATGTTAGTTTTGTATCTGAACTCTTTACTTTCACCAAATCACCAGACGGGAGAATGATCTCAAAAGCATAGTCACATTCTAATTTCCATGAATGTTGCAGTTAAGTACAAATCAAGTGACAATCATAGAATGTTAGAGTTGGAAATGACATAATAGTCCAGTCTTCTCCCCAGCCTCATTTTAAAAATAAGGAAACTGAGGCCCAGAGAGTTTGAAAGGGGCAGGGGGGGACTAATGATAATGATAGCTGCCCTTCCCTGAGCACTACACCATTGTAACTGTACCAGGCACTGCACTGAGGGCTTCATATTTGTGTGCTAACTGATTACCAACCATGGCTCTGCAATGTAGAAATTGTTAGTCCTATTGTCCAAATGAGGAACCTGGGGCTTTGAAAAATTGTTGAATATATTACCAAAGATAATGTAGGTATGGCTCTTAAAAACTCTGTCTACTGCCTTACAATGTAAAGTTACTTCCTGCTAAGAATCATAAACAAGGTTCCAAAAACATGACTATAGTCATTATTTTAGCATCTTCATTTTAATGACTGATAATGGAGACCTTCAATCCATTGACCTCATTGATTTTTTACTCTCCATCACCTCACCACCTGTATCCTCACTTCATTCCTAAGATTCTAAGCTTGCTTATTTTTTCCTTCTTTTTCCAAAATCACTCTCTTACAAAAAAGCCTCTCCTCTTGGACCTCTTCCCTTCACTGTATTCACCCGGGGAAACTCCAAGACTGGTTAAACCCAACTTTCTGCCTGCCCCACACCTGTACTGTAGCAGCTTTCTATCATCTCACAAAGCTAGTTCTACTGATCTTCCTTCAATATATAGCATTTGTCCCCTTCTCTTTCTCTCCACTGCTACCATGGTCATCTCTTGCCTAAACTGTGGTGGTCCTTAAGCAACTTCCCTGCTTCCACTCCTCCTCCCTACACTCTTAGAGCTGCCAGAACAGTCTCTTAAACAAGTATTTAGATTATGGCCTCTGTTTGCCTCAGACCCTCCAGCGGTTTGCCACTGATCATGGAACAAAACCCAAGACTCGCCATAATCAAGCACCCGCCTGCTTTTGGACCTCAGCTCAAATCACTCTCCCTGTGGCTCACTATGTCCTCACCCCATTGGTCTTCTTTTCTTTTCTTGGACACTGTGACCTTGCTCCTACCTCAAGGCCTTTGTACTTGCTCTTTCCTCTATCTTATCAGCTCTTTCTCCAGACCGTCCCATAACTGGCTGTGTCTTACCATTTAAGTTTCTGCTCAGGTCTCATATTCTTTGTGAAGGCTCCCTGGATACCTGGATATTCAGTGTGAGGGGCCTGCTACATCATAAAGAGTTCAAGCAGCTCCCCAAGGCAGCACAGAGGGCAGAACAAGGCTTTTTCACTCCTGTTCCTATGTTTTTGTTGAGTATTTCTTAATTTAAAACATAAGAAACTGAGTCCAAATCTTTCAGATTACCACTTTGATCAAAAATTTTAAAATTTCAGCAGAACAAATGGCAGAATTTTTTTTGGTAACTTCTCATGGTTGTATCCTTGCTGCTAGTTGCTCCCTGGAGCCATAAGATTAGGCCTGCTCTCAGCTGGCTCCCCACTCCACAGACAGACGGGCAGCTTTGGGGCCAGCTGTACAAACATGGGTAAATACTGCTCCATTGCTGTGTGGAGGAGAAACTTCATGCCCCACTGGTCCTACTGCATTTTTTATCTTCACAAAATCAACTCATGTCATAATGACCAATTGTATACTTGATGTTTATGTATACATAATGAAAAATAAATGCAGCCTTTTATTGAAGGCCTGCTCTGTGTTGGGTGATTTTACCTATATTATTCCTAAAGTTCAGAGAAGTAGAAAAATATATTTAAGTTCCCATCTGCATGATACCAGGGCCTGTGTCTCCCTAGTACATCATGTTGCCTTTCAAATAATATATGATTTGGTGGGCTGCCCTGAATGTATAATTTTCAGTTAATGCTTTCCATCTCTCCGTTCTTCGATCTTAGCATCCCTGACATAACCACCTCAAGGCTCCTACCTGTTTCTTGCCTGGTCAATATCTAAACTTCATGAAGGTATTATTTGATATGGACCACTCTTAAGAGGTTGAAGAGAAAGCAGGTTTTTATTAGGACGATAACAGTCATACTGAGGAAGGATAAGAGAATGGGACAGATTTTATGAGGGTTTCACCATGAAGTCCCTCAAATGATACCATATAAATAGCCACTGACTTCTATTTATGTGCTAACTCCTTTTCAGATGATATACCCTTGTCCATGTCCAAATCCTATTATATCCACCTATACCTGATCCTGGAACAGTGTTGCTTATGCAAAGTAACCAGCCCAAGTAAGGATTAACTCTGATCTACTTTCTTTAACACAGATTCTAACCAGTAGAACTAGCTACTTCAGATCTAATATCAGGAAACACTTTTGATAATGTATATCTAGTAGCTATTAAACATCTAAGTGAATATTCTTCTCATACGATTTCTCAGATTTTTTTGAGTATAAAAATTATGTAAGAACTAGATAGGAAAAATCATGACTATTGTTTTCTTTCCTGACTATATAATGAAGCTGTACTAGCTTGCCGTTGATCATGTTCTCTGAAAAGCTACTTTCTGTGTCTTTTGGACAATAATCATTACCCATTATTAGTTTCTTGGCATGGTTTTTATTTGCTGGGGAAGCTATTCAGAAGCTCCCACACCCTGCTTATGACCCAGATAATAACAGAATATCAACATCTCTGCAGTGCACATTACCAAAACAGCAATCTGGCAGCATTGATTAATAGGAAGAATAAAGTGGCATTTTAAAATTCTATTCTAAATGTCAGAATTCTTTCATTTTAAAATATTTTTTAACCCCTTTAAAAATTCAGGATATAAAACTGCTAATAAACTCTATGGTGGAGTTTGTGCCGGGATAAATATGAAGCATAGCTAAAACAAAATCAAATGCCAAAGCAATCAAAAGTGGGCAGAAAGAAAATATATGTATTTTTATCTTCCAACTTGAAGTTGCTTAAATTATCTTGATGACTCTTTACCTTTGATTTGATAATGGATCTGAGTATGTTTTATTTTCTGTGCTATTTACCTATCGTCTCTCTTCTCCATACCTGCCCTTCTCTATTTGTTTTGTGCCACTGGGGCTGGTAGTCTGAAACCTGCATTTCCCAGGCTTCCTTTCCAGCTGCCTTCCCATTAGTTTTTTTCTGGTGGGAGGCACTGGTGGGAGCCCAGAAGGCAGAAAGAAGAAAGATTTCTGTTTCTGGCTCCCACTCTATGGTGGGGACTAATAGTTGCTGGTAGTTTCTGAGAGTGGCAGAAGGGTGATGGTAGGTTCCCTAGCAGCACATGCTTGCAAGTAGTCCAGTCCTGGCAACAGTGGGGCCTCATTGGCAGTTCCAGCCCCAGTCACGGTGGTTTCAGTACTGACAGTGGCAGCGTCTCCAGTGGCTAGGCAGCAGGTGCAACCCGGTGGGCACCAGCTGATGCCACATCAGCAGCTTCCTGATCTCCAGATACCCCCACTCCTTCCTTTTTCCCTTCTAACCCTGCCAACACCTTTGTAGCCAGTCTTCTCTATTTGAAATACCTAACATGGGTTCTGTTTTCCTGCCTGCATTCTAACTGATACATTTATAGATAAACTACTCCAACATTGAAGTATCAGCACACTGATTTTGAACTTTAAAGGTTCAATGGTCTTACATTTTGTTTCTCATATTCAGCTACTGAGTCTTTTACTTAAATATTTAAGTAGAAAATAATGAAAACTAATAATAATAAATGGCTGACTTGATCAATCATTTACTGTGTACTAAGTGTTATTCCTTGTGCTTATATTTTATTTAATCTTCACAATAACCCTATTAGATATGTACTATTTTTTTAATGTTGTTCGACCCTGAGAAAAGTAAAGGACAAAGAAGTCCATTGGATTGCCAAGGTTTACTTCCACCCAGTGAAGAAAGCCAAAATTTGACCCAGTACTGCCTGGCTCTGTAACCTGAAATCTTAATTGTCATGTAGTATTGCCTCCAGTCACCCTGTGTTCTAACTGAATGCATTTATGTGTCATGAAGTCTTTGGTTGAACCACAGTCTTTTAGGAGAGGCTTTGCAGATATGCTTCATGAGATCACTTCAGGAGTTGGGTAATTCTACATGTAATATAAAGAGTGTGACATTAAGTCACTTATAGATTGTTAGCCACATGAAGCCAGAAACAATTTTCTGCCTTGTTCATTACTGTATCTCCAACACTAACAAGTTTCTGACACATTTGAAGCTCTAATAATATATTTACACAATACATGTTTATATAATAGATGTTTACACAACAGTAAGTCATATGTATAAATAAATTGTACATACAATAAACAATAAATCAGTGAATTGAAGCCTGCATAGACTTGGATGGGCTTAATATTCTGCGGCCACAAAACTGTTTTCATTGCTAAATACTTTACCTGTAAAGACATCTAGGTAACAGAAAGGCAAAAAAGGCCAAAGTTCATCTTCTCAGTCAGAACACATTGCGGTCTAAAATTAGGAGAGGAAAATTTCCTAAAGGCAAAAATATGGATCAAAAACATCAGGGATGTAAAGTGGGAAATAATTTTATCATTAAAGACTGTATTTAATGATGTCTCATACATCCATGAGAAGTGTATCAACAAATGAAGAGATGAAATAATACTAAAATATAAGAAAATGTGGCATGTCTTTAGAAAGAGGGAACAAAGAACAAACTTGACCCCCACATATCTCCTTTGGAAGGAAAATGTGTAACGTTGAGAGCAAGCAGACACAATGAAGGCTGGAGCCTTTGCATGTTAGGTTCAGTGATATCATGAAAGAAGAGGGGCTGGGCACAGTGGCTCACGCCTGTAATCCCAGCACTTTAAAAGGCCAAGATGAATGGATCACCTGAGGTCAGGAGTTCAAGACCAGCCTGACCAACATGGTGAAACCCCATCTCTACTAAAAATACAGAAAATTAGCTGAGTGGGGTGTCGGGCCCCTGTAATCCCAGCTACTCAGGAGGCTGAGGCAGAAGAATCGCTTGAATCGAGGAGGCGGAGGTTACCATGAGCTGAGATCACACCATTGCACTCCAGCCCGGGCAACGAGAGCAAAAAATTCCATCTCAGAAAAAAAAAAGAGGAAGGAAGGATATCTTTGGGGAGGTCAAGCACTGACATAACCTTGGTAGGGAGAGAAATGAATGAGAAGCAAGGCTCACTAAATATGGATGTTATTGAGCTGGTCATCCCAGGCCAAGTATTCAGGCTCTATTCTGAGAACTTTGCCAATATAGGTCCTGAGTAAAGAAAGTTTCTGCAGTAGACTTCTGTAAAAAAAGGTGGATAACTATATTTGATCTATGGTTGCAAGTGAAGGGATTATTTTAATTTACCGTAAGAAGAATATGACCCACCAAGACTGCAATCCAACTTCAAGTTGGAGGAAGCAGCATACTGAAAGTTGAATCATTGGGATCAATCTAACTGAGATACAGACAATAAAAGGTACGTTGTCTATAGAGAAGGTAAAAACAATAATAAAATCAATTAAGAGTTGGTCCACTTTATTATCAGTGTGACCCAGAAGTCTAAATACCCTTAGTGGGAAAAATACTCTTCCCTGAAAAAAATATTTTGTTGGCTTAAGATTTAACAGGTAGAGAAATTACTGTTGTGTTTTAGTTATATGTGTGTGTGTGTGTGTGTGTGTGTGTGTGTATGTGTGTGTGTGCTTGAAATTAGCTCCTTTTAAAAAACTTTTTTAATGAATACTGTATTTCCCATGAAAGTCAATTAGAGAATTGCCATACGTCAAGTTGGCTCCTGACATGTGGGACTTAGTCACAATATATTTGTTTCAAGAGAAAGTTTGTAATAGTTTGGAATCCTTGGAGCTTCCTTGGTCACAGTTTGTATCTTTACATATTCCTGTGTCAAAATTGTGGATTTTAAATAAGAATTGTAGGTATAAGTAAATGGAGCTTGAGTTATTTTAATTCTGTCATTTTATGTGACCACTTGGAGTTACTTGTACTTAGAATTTTAAAATTAGATGAAGCTAAGATTCAAAAAGAGAAATTATAATGTTAACTATTCATTACTATAACATACCAATATATAAATACATTTTCCTTTTCTTTTAAGTAAGGAACATTGAGAAAGTAATCTATTATTTTTTCCTTTTTAGTACTGTAACATTTATTTATATATTTCTTATATTATCATGTATATGAAGTTTAATAAAGAAAAATTTTCCTTGTGTGTTTTTTTAGGACATTATTTTAGTTTCATGTGATAGTTCTTTTGAAAATAATTTTGTCATATAGAGGAAGAGGTTATTGAAAAATGATCTTTGCTGAGTATCAAATATAATAGGCATGTCACTGGTTGGCAGTATGTGGATAGCTTGGACAACGTCTCCAAATTGTTATTGCAAATGAAGCCCATCAGACCCTGGGTAACGGAAGTGCTCTTAGTTATGTTCTCCTTCTGTGCTAGATAACTAATTTTTTGATAGAGAAGAAGAGTAATGATAGCCTGTTCTTTGGATACAAACTATGTCTCATGAATATCTTCATGTTTTATTCACTTAAAACATTTTAGTGAATGCTGTTAGGTTTCATGTGTAAGTTATAGCATTTCTTTCAGGGTGACTTTATTTAAATGGACATGATGCCTGCTAAGGTAGTATTCCTTTTTCTTCATCAGAGCCAATGAGTTAAGGACACTTTGTTGGGGATGGGCCCATCAATGAAGCGTTCTGAGTTGGATACCTGTTGAGAAGCTAATACTGTTTAATTATCTACACTTGCCAATGTTAGGAAGAAAATGCTGAAGTTCAATAAAGAAAAACTTATCTTTTACTCAAGTAAACATCATAACCAGCAGACTTCATATTTACCTTCCCTTCAGGATTTAACTTCCAGGTAAATTTTCTCATATTTCATTGTGGACTAGAGCAAGGCTAATAAAAAATTGTAACACAGAATGCATGATTCAGGGATACCAAAACCAGTAAATAAGCACCCTGAAGAGGAATGAAATAGAAATTATCATCATTGATTTGTAAAAAACAAGTCCTCTTGGATTAAATTTTTATAACAAAATGTCTGGCTAGGGCATAATGCAAAATAACAGATATACGCTTTCCTGACTTTGCAAGACTTTTGAGTTTGTCACATACAACTTTTTCAGAAAACTGGAATAATATAGATACATCATTACCTGATATCTGAATTAGTTAGGCTTTGGCATGTATGATGGGATTAAAGGGGTTTCACAGAGGAATCAGGGCCTCCATGATGTGGACAGAGCTGAGGAGTGAGGGTTAGAGAGGCTATGTGGGTGAGAGGCTGGGGAAACAGTTACCTTAACCTATAACCTGTGTTCTCAAAATTTTTTTGAAGAATGGAATGAAATTCCTAAGACTCTCTAGAAAAGCTTCCACCAACAGAGCAGTCTGAAGCAGAAAGCAGGCACTCTGAGGAAGCCTAAGGAAACTGTTTACTAACACATCTGGCCCCCACAGCCATTATTCTTGGGAATAATGGCTTCTCCTCCCTCTGCCTTCCCAATCTTGCATCAGTTGTTTTCATTGGCAAATTCTAACATGGGACTACACAAAAAAGAGCATTCTAAGTACTGGATTTCCCTATACATCTACATCACATAGGAGGGAATGCATGATGTCAGGTTAACAACAGACCACCCAGCAGTCTCCAAAGAGTGACTACTACTTGTAACCTCAAACAAATCAGATGTTGGCCGCCTCATGCTGACCATACCAAAGAATATTATCAATCCTCTGTTGACAAATGATATAAAGGAGAGCACTCTCATTCATTCATTCATTTGTTTTTCCATGAGAACAAGCTACAGAGTAAAGTAAGAGATTGAGTGGCCAATATGGTGAATTGGAATTAGGATTAGAATTAAAAACTAGGCATACATAAAATAAGAGATTTTTATAAATAGTCATATGGGAGAAATACAAAATTACACAAATATTAATGATAATGGACTGGCTAAATGTGTTAAATTTAAAAAAAGAAACTAATTGGTGATATTAAAAGAACAGAGTCTTAGAGCTTCGGGAAACTTTAGGAATTGTCCAGCCTTCCTTTTGCCTAAAGAAAAATAGGAGGAACTCAAGTGTGAATAAAGCTTTCAGGGAGGAAGCATTGATAAGGCTCTGGGAGGTGACTTTCACTTCTGCCTGTGTCTAACTCTTTCTTACAGATGTAGCAATTGGTTTTCTTTGATGATAGAGTTGATTACATATAGAGCATACTGACACAAATTGGGTGCTAAAAGAATACCAGTTTGTTAATTTTTTATGAAAAATATAACTACCAGAGACCAGAAAGTCATGTTTGTCTGAATAGCATCTCTGCTTCTTATAGGCAAGTGACAAGGCAGCCAGATCTCTAGTAGGTTCCGTGGTTGGTGATTCACGTGTGTAATGACAGCAAGATTTCAGAGCTACTGTAGCCATCTCCACAAAGAGACCATTGTGGCCAGGTGCCAGAATAACCTGACCAGCAACCTCTTCCCTGGATATTTTTTGAGTGGACATTGCCAAGATCTGACTCTATGATTCTCCCTTTTTACACTTTTGTGGTTAATCAACACCTTCTGAGTGACACCATCTTTCTCATACTATGCAATCTTTAATCAAATGACCATCCTGTTGGTTCTGGAATTTTCCCCCTTCAAACCTGTCTTAATCTGGGATGTTTTATGTTAATTTTATGATTTTACCCTCATAGGGCAATCCTATAGTTCTTATTTTCTGGCAACTTATTATTATATGTCATATAGGGTGTAGTAAGTCAATGACCATAGAGAAGTCTACCAATCAACTGAGGATTCTATCAGTCTCTTTCTAGTACATTCACTTCTGACTTTATAGAAAAGCATAAGTGGGAAATAATTCATAGGAAAGCTAATGAAGATGATTTATAGTTTTGAGAATGACTCGTGGAAGCGTTGAAAGTATTGAGAGAAAGCTGAGGATGGATCTAATAACAGTATTCAAAAATGCTGCACTGTTAAACATATCAGACCAAATTATTTTGCAGCATGAGGGAGTTAGGCTTGACATAAAGAAGAACTTCCTTATGCTGAGAAATGTGACAGATGAATAGGCTACCAAAAAAAGGTTTGGCAATCTGCTCTGTAGAGTTTGAAAAACAAATATATTTGCACTTATTTTAGGCCATAGTTCTTTCTGAAGGCAAAGAAATGGGACACATAGCATTTCAATTTTTTCCAGGTCTGAGACTCATGGATTAACTTTCTCAGGAATAGACTAATGAATCCTTTTACAGTTAAGTGAACCCAGAACTTCAGGTGGTGATCCAAGGTAAACTACAAATAAATTCCTTTTTGTGCACTGGTTTTAACTTCCTTTTGAAAAAAAAAAAAACAACTCATTGGAAAACTGATATAACCATAGACTGCTGCACATGGATAGATTTGCATAGGCCACAATTTGTAGGTAATTTCAAGAGATTCATGAACTCCCCACAGCTTATATAATGAGCCATTTAAGGGTCTAGGGACTCAGGTTAAGAACAAAACCAAACACAAAACAAAAACTCTTCCTGGAAGAAATTTATTCTTAACCCAGAAAAGGGCAGTTCTGTTTTTACATTTATAGCAAAGTTGTTCTGGAATCTTTTTCCACATCATGTATGCCTTCATACCATAGGAAATATATGGCTTGAACATTTCTTCTTTCTCAATTTTTTCTCTTTTGTTGGGCCTCCTAATTTTTTTTCTTCCTCCAATTCTCTCATACCCTCTCCTGGTCTTCTTTTGTTCCTTCTACTCTGTCCGTGTCAGCCTAAAGTTTCTTCGTAGCTCCCTACAATTAAATCCACAGCAATGACAGCCCCTTAAATAAAAACTGTATTTCCCAAGTCCAGATTTATGTCACACCTAAAAGTATGTGTGGCAGAACATCATCTATGAGTAGTTGTATAGAATTTACATGAAAATCCCATGTTTTTCAACTTCTTAGGATTTGGGGTCTGAATGGCCTGAAAAACATGTATGACATATGCCACATGACTTAAGTATTTAGATCTCAGATGTTTCCCCATGGATCCTGGCCAATGAGGAACTCTTTCATTAGCACTTAAGTCGCCTCATTGCCATCTTTGGAAGAGCTCCAGAGGTTCTAGAGCCACAGAAAATCTGGACATTCCCCTGGGGAGCACATACTAGGTGTGGTTTAATAGAGATTGGCTACATGGCTAGGGGTTGAAAGCTGTGGTATAGGGATACCACCGCATCACTGTTTAGGAAGGAGTGGGCTCATTGAATAAGGTATCAAGGAGTTCTTCCAAGCATAGCATTTTTTTTCCCTCTGGTGTCGACACTTGGCTGCTTGTTTATGTATTTTTCCTGGGCCTGAACAATTTTCAACTTTGAATTTCTCTTCTGCAATCTGTGAATTAAGAAAATGGCTCTGGATAGAGTAACTCGACTTCTCTTTGGCAGATTTCATGTGTCCCAGAAAATGACAAAGGAGAGAAAGATTGGAGAGGTGAAGGGAATTGCCAAAGGGGCCGAAATGAGAAAAGAAACTAAATTCCTCGAAGTCATCCCTGACCCCTGGATGATTAGAACTTTCACTTCTTGAGAATTCAGCACTGTAGGGATTCCTTAGATTATAGATAGAGCAAGTATAAATCTGGACACTGGTTAAAGGTTGACGATAACAAAACTTGAAAGAGAAGCCTTTTACTAAAAGACATAATCTTTCTCAGTTTCTGAAATCTTTTGGTAGAATCTTAGAAATGCTTTTCTCCATTATGTTCTGTCTTTTCCTATAAAGAATACAGTGAATGAACTGAGTTCTGGAATGTATAAGTTGTAAAATAAGATCACAAAGAGAAGTAAGCCATCCAGTCAAGGAAAATAACTATATCCTGCTATTCTCCTGACAGGATACTGAGAGTCTGGAGTTACTCTTGTTATGTGGTAGGTATAAGGCAACAGTGTGGGCTTGAAGGATTTGACATGATGACTATATTTGAGGACTCTGATGTTAGAGAATTTTTGGGTTATTTGATGGGCAGTTACTTGAACTCTGTCTCCATTTCCTAATCTCTGAACAGTATAACAATGCTGTTTAACAAACATTAAATGAGATACTGCATGAAAAGCATAAGGTGAGTGCCTGGTACATAATAAGTGCTCAGCAAATAGTGGCTACTATTATTTATAGTTATTAACTTTTTTGAGAATGCAAGATTCCCCTTTTTACATCTGAATTTCAAATCTGTGTTAGAAATAATTATGCCAGCAGTATTTTTTTTTTTAGAAAAAGAGAGAAAAGGAGAAAGAAAGAAACAGCAAAAGAAAGAAAAAAAAGAATGAAAGAGAGGAAGAAAGAGGAAGAGAAAGAGGGAGAGAGAATGGGATTCTTGTTTTATTGCCCAGGCTAGAATACAGTCTAAAAATGGGTATTGAAAACCTCTTTTATGCCAATAATTGTGCTTAACAATGGAGACAGGAAGGAATAGGGGATGAAAATAACAAATAAGCAGCCAACCAATATTTTATTTAAACCTGTGAAATGCTATGCAATTGCTGGGGAGTGATTTACTTCCAATTATGTGGTCACTTTTAAAATAGGTATAATGTGATAAATGTGATAAATAGGTATAAAATAGGTATAATGTGATAAATGTATGAGAAAAATGTATGTTTTGTGGATTTGTGGGAGGAGAGTTCTGTAAATATTTGTTAAGTCTAGTTGTTCCAGGTCTGAGTTCAAGTCCTGGATATCCTTGTTAATTTTCTATCTCATTGATCTGTGTAATATTGACAGTGTAATGTTAAAGTCTCCCACTATTATTATGTGGGAGTCTAAGTCTCTTTGTAAGTCATTAAGAACTTGCCCTATGTATCTGGGTGCTC
>PVKP010029882.1:0-28528 GCA_004027715.1 Plecturocebus donacophilus | reverse complement strand
TTTTATTCTTTAAAAAAAAAAAAAACAATCATATCTTTATATGGCTTTAGGTAAGCCTTTATATCCCATGTTGTCTTGTTTAAGAATAGCTTAGTGATTCTTTTTTCATTATATTTTCCACATCACTACTCAAATTTATTGTAAATATCTGTAAACCAAACATGATGGAAATACATTGAAATTACAGATCAATGTTAGTCTGCTTCTTATTTATCAATTCCAGGTCTTCAAATTCATGAAAAGAGTGTATTTTTTCTATTTATTTACATTTTTTAAAAAAATTAAAATTAATGTTTTATAAATTTCTTTGTAGATATTTTACACTTACATTAATTTTTAATATTTTCATTTTTAAGAGCAGTTCTAGGTTTACAGCAAAATTGAGAAAGAGATACAGAGATTTCCCATATCCTTGTTGCCTAAGCACATGCACGGCCTCTTCCATTATAAATATCCCCCACCAGAGTGCTACATTTGTTTTACTTAATAGATGCACATTGACACATCATTATCACCCAGTGTTCATGGTTAAAATTAGGGTTCACTCTTGGTATTGTATATTCTCTGAGTTTTTCCCTAAAAATCCTTTGTGCTTTGACTATTATTCCCTTTCTCCCCCAACCCTTTTTGTTAATGTTTTAATGGTATATTTCAAATTTCATTTATATTTTATTAAAAATTAATTTTTATTTGACATTTTTTTAATTGACTTTTTCTATATCAAACTACCTTGCAAAATTTCCTAAGTATTTATTTGTCAATTTGGGGTGTCTTATATTTACCATTATATTATCTGAGAATAATGCCTGCTTTATTTTCACTCACTTATTATGTTATTTATTTATTTTCTTATGTTAGTTTACTTGCTGGGACCATCAGTATAATGTTAAATTAACATGGTGGTCACCTATATCTTTGTTTACTTCTCAATCTTAAAGTGAATGTTTTCAACATTTCACAAATTAGGTATACTCATCAGATCAAATCATTTTTCTTCTTGTTTGCTAAGGACCTTTATCATGAATATATATGTATATTCAATAACTTTTTGTTCTATATTGAGAAGATCAGATACTTTAAGAATTTGTTAGCATGTTGAAAAATGTTGAGGCCACATAATCTTTGCTATTATGTTAACATATTAGGTGTATTACAACAGATAGGTAAAACAATAACTTACCGACATTGAGATAAATTATAGCTTGACAGTAATAATTTTTAAATATGTTTTGGATCATTTTAAAAATTAAAAGTAAAAAAACATTTTGGAAATTTCTTTAGTGAGTTTAATATTAATAATGAAATAAAGATATAAATAGATGCTATAGAAATGTAGAGGACTGTAAGAATATATTATGAATAGCTTTGTATCAATCAATTTTTAAGTGTGCGTAAAGTATACTAAGAATCAGAAAACCGTAAATTGCCAAGATTCACATCCACTGAAGCAGTAAAATCTAAAGAATTCTTATCTATAACATAAATGTAATCAATAATTATGGAACTTTCTGCAAAGAAAACTTCAGACCCATTCTCATTAGTGAATCCTAGCTAACATTTTTTTAAAGTAATGCCTAATGTATTAGTTTTCCATTGCTGCCATAACAAATCATCACAAATTCAGTGTCTTTAAACAGCACAAATATATAGTCTTACGGTTCTGTGGCTCAGAAGTCAGATACATGCCTCCTGAGTTAAAATGCAAGCACAGTTGAATTTCTTCCCTGAGGCTCTAGGGAGGAACATGCTTTCTTGCCCTTCTCAGCTTCAAGAGCCTGCCCATATTGCCTGGCTGATGTCACTTTCTTCCATCTTTAAAACCAGCAAAGCCGTGTCCAGTTCTACCCATGCTCCTATTTCTCTTATTCTTTGCAGTTAGCATAAGTTCTCTACTTTTGAGGGTTTATGTAATCATATTAAATTCACCCAAATAATCTTGGCTGATTTCTCCCATTTCATGGTCCTCAATCTTAATCACATCTTCCAAGTCCCCCTTTCCTTACAAAGTAATGTTAGTCACAGTTTCCAAAAATTAGAGCATGAACACTATTAGGGAGCCATTATTCTGCCTACTTCACTCATGTCTCCAAATACAGATAGATAGTTAGATGGATGGATGATGGATGGATAAATAAATAAGTAGGTAGGTTGATAGAGCCATATAATATATATTATATTTTTATTTATTGTATTTATTATTATATATATAAATAATAAAAAACAGAAAAATAGACAACTCATTTATGAGTTCAACACAATAGGGGCACCAAAACCTGAAAATAACATGTGAACTGTAAAATTACAGGCTAATTTCCTCACACAAATAGAAATAAAGCTAATATACAAAGCTCCAATATAAAATATTTAAAAATAAATAATTTTTAAATAAAAATATTAGTGTATTTAAGCAAAAGAGGCTTTATTAGAGGAATACTTAGAAGATGTTAGATTTAGCATTTTTTAAAAAAAAAAGAAAGTCAAGTGAAGTAACCACTGCATTATCAGAAAAAGTTATAAAAATATATGATCCAGTAAATAGAGACCAAGATAAATTCAAGATCCAATCAAAATAGAAACTATTTGCAAATCAGGATTATTGTGGGACTTTATTAATAAATCTTAATAAAAGTTAAATGTGAAAAGCTTTCTGCAAGCAGCATAATTGAGATCAACATATTGAAAACTATCAATTTGAGAAAAAAAATAGGAAAAAGAAGCACATCAACAATACTCAACACTGAACCAGAGACTTCGGTCACTGCTATTAGACATTAATTAAAATTGTAAGGATTAAGATGGGAATATTAAAAATATTTGTATTAACATAAAATTCAGAAATTATAGATAAGCTATAATTAAAAAGTGTAGTAATTACATTAAATATTAGGTCACTATTTTTATGTCTTTACCAGATTAACAGTTAAAACAGAGTAAAAATGAAATAAAGTTAAAAATTAAATCAGAAATGTAAATTTCTATGTATAAATTTAACCAAATATGGGCAAAATATCTATGCAAATAATTACAAAACTTTTTTTGATAACAATTAAAGAAGATTAAAGTAAATAGAAGAATGTTTCATGTGGATTGGAAGATTCAATATTATAAAATGTCAATTCAGGCTGAACATGATGGTGCACATCTGTAATCCCAGCACTTTGGAAGGCTGAGGTCAGAGGATCACTTGAGGCTGGGAGTTCAAGACCAGCCTGAGCAACATGTGAGACCCTGTCTCTATAAAAAACTTAGCCAGATGATCATACCACTGTACTTCAGCCTAGGTGACAGAGCAAGATTCTGTTCCAAGAAAAAAGTTAATTATTTCCAAATTACCAATTATTTAATGTTATCTTAATAAAATACAAGTCGGTTTTTATAGAAAGTGACATGATCAATCTAAAATTTATATAGAAGAAGAACATGCCCAAAGTGGCCAAGAAATTTTTGAATTTAAGACCAAGAATATGAAGATGAAAAAAAACTATAATAATTGAGTTTGTGTTATGATATAAAGATTAAAATATAAATTAAAAAATGAAAGAATAAAGAGACCAAAACTCATACACATAAACAATCAAAATTCTTTAAGCAGAGTAGTCAAAAATGGATGGTATTTTCAATCAATGATTCTATAGAAATTTTACACCCAAATAGAAATTAACAAAATTATTTCCTAAATTACATCCTACAGGACCTTTCACTCCAGGGGAATTATAAATCTACTCATGCAAAGCATAACAACAAAACTTTAGAAGAGATCATAGGAGATGTAGAAAGATACATTAAATAGAATGCAAGAAGAACTGACCATAGAAGAAAAGATTGCAAGTCTGGGGCAAATTAAAAATTAGTTCCTGGCCAACATGGTGAAACCCTGTCTCTACTAAAAATACAGAAAAATTAGCTGGGCATGGTGGCGTGCGCCTGTAGTCCCAGCTACTTGGGAGGCTCAGGCAGGAGAATTGCTTGAACCCAGGAGGTGGAGGTTGCAGTGAGCCGAGGTCACGCCACTGCACTCCAAATACTCATGTCCATAATATGAAGAGATATTTCAGTCAATAACATACAGACAAAAAATCTGATAGGAAGTGTGCTGAAGTTAGAATGGATACCTTTTAAAAGAGGCTAACACAATAACCAATAAAGACAAAATGGTGCTTATATTCATTAGGCATTACATAATTACAAATTTACTCCAGAATGATATCTGACTACATACACAACAGCATACCTAAGTGTAAGACTGACAAGCATGTTTAGCAAGAATACACATAATTGACAACATGCATACTTATGTGCATCGGCTTGGGAAAACCATTGGGCATTGTCTATATATGTTGAAATCTGCATTATCACATAATCATCAGTTCTATTCCTGGGTCATATCTAACAGAAATACATGGGCATGTGCCCCAGGAACACACATACACACAAGAATGTGTATGAAGCATCTTTCATAACAGCTAACAATGAGAAATAAACCTAGTACCCTGACAAATATATCATGTTTGATTCAGCAGTATAATAATATACAGGTTTGCAGATTGAATGAAATATGCTACATCCCACAATGCAGTTTGTTCCACAAACATAACATTGAGTGGAAGAAGAAATAGAGAATATAATACATGGAATGGTCCCATTTATGCAAAGATAAAATAAAGTGGACAATATTAAATTGTAGTGTGAAGAGACACATGTGTATTTACTAAAACTAAAAACCTTGGAAGGAGAGAAAGCAACGAGGTAGCTATCATAAAAGTCAGGTTAGTGGTTTACTTTTTTTTTTCTTTTTTGAGACAGGGTCTTGCTCTGTCACTCGGGTTGGGGAGCAGTGGTACAATCTTGGCTCACTGAAACCTCTGCCTCCTGGGTTCAAGCGATTCTCTTGCCTCAACCTACTGAGTCGCTAGGATTACAGGCGTCACCATCATGCCTGGCGAATCTTTGTAATTTTAGTAGAGATGGGGTTTCGCCATGTTGCCCAGGCTGGTCTCAAACTCCTGACTTCAAGTGATCTACCTGCCTCGGCTTCCCAAAGTGCTGGCATTATAGGCATGAGCGAAGCCACTGTGTCTGGCCCAGGCGTAGTGATTAATTTTATTCACAGCAGGACATAGAGATGGGAAGGAGACAATAGAATTCTTTGGAGTGGTGGCAAAATTTGTATTTTCTTCTCGATCTTCGTGATGGTTATGTGAAAAACTATAGCTGTAGCTATAGTTTTATTTGATTTATTGTATGTGTATTGTACTCTGTCTTGAAAATGAGAATTATTTGTTTTGCTTTGTTATTAAAGAAGATGAAAAACCACTTAATGGTTAGAATATTTTTCTATTTCTTTCTTAAGGAAAATACCATTCTCTTGGACCATTCTGTACTGACTCAAGAGTGGAAGAGAAATGCTTGTTGGAGGCTGTTCCTTAGGACACATATTTTCACAACTAGTTTTGAGTTCTCTCAGATCCAGATGAAACACGTGAAAAGATAAATGGCTTGGTAAGTCTCAAATTTAAAATTTTTGGCAGAAATCATCTCTCAATAACAACTGTAGAGTCTCTGTTTTATATATTTTATGTGTGCCATGGGGATATCACTTGGGAGAGCATGTGTAACCTGTGAAAAGAATGGGTAGAAGTCGTGTGACAAGGTTTCTGTTCTGATATTAGAATTGAATTTCTTTAGTCATAAACAAGTCTCAAGGAATAAATAGCTGAACTGTTCATGAAAGTGGAGTCAATTGAAAATTATTTGTGTTGACCGGGCTTAGTGGCTCACGCCTGTAACCCCAGCACTTGGGGAGGCCAAGGCAGCTGGATCAGGAGTTCAAGACCAGCCTGGCCAAGATGGTGAAACCCGTCTCTACTAAAAATACAAAAATTAGCCAGGCTTGGTGGCACACTTCTGTAATCTCAGCTACTCGGGAGGCTGAGGCAGGGAACTGCTTGAACCTGGGAGGTGGAGGTTGTAGCGAGCCGAGATCGTGCCACTGCACTCCAGCCTGGGTGACACAGTGAGACTATATCTAAAAAAAAAAAAGAAAATTATTTGTGTTAAAGGTCATTTATGTATTACTTTTTCAATTCTATAGGCAAAGTCATCTTCAGAAGGCTCGATGTGACTGTTTTGAAAGATGTATTATTTTATAATGGTGTTACAGGTTTAACACCAAAGCAGAGATTCTGCACACCAATGAATATTATGCAAAACTATTTTACATATAGATTTTTCTTTCATGACTTAAAAAATCCCTACAAAATATAATCAATTATGTAAAGAATATACATGCTAAAAAAATCTATCTCATTGTCAAAAGCTGTGAGATATGAAGATTGTCCAGAGAGTGGTATAATTTAATAGAGTATTTACAGGATTTGAAATCAATAAAGAAAACAGAGCTCTTGTCCCACCTCCTTTTCTATGGTGAAGTTTCTTATCTTGTTTTGACCACAGATCCCCTTGTCAGAAAACCAATGCATAAGATCCAACTGGATCCAATATATTCCAGAGAATATTTAGATTCTCTGGAAATGACTCAAGGAAAGCCACAGGAGAAACAGGGAAGCTGAAAGAACAAATATCACAGTTGTTTCAGAAGGGCAGCCCCACATTTTTAAGGTTGTATATCGTGCTTTGTGTAAATGCTCATTAAGATAAAGAGGTCCAGCTGCTAAATTGAAAAAAGTAATATTAATGATAGGATAAACATGATTTGATTCGATATGATTTCAGAGTGCCATGAAATGGTTCTTAGTATTTAGCATAATGCCTTTCATATTTTAATTACCTATTAAATGTCTGGTGGATTTATAAAATAATAAGTTATCTCACAGTTATACAAACGGGTTATCATTCTCATATATGAAAATCATCAAAGACCAGAAAATATAATAAGGTGGTTTGCTTTCTTGAGTCTTATAGATTTTAAAGGCAAAAGAGATATGAACATAAATAGCTCCCCCCTACCTACTTTATATGTGATAAAAACAGAGTTCAAAGAGATTATGTGATCAGAACGCAAGTTTTCAAAGCCAAACACCAGGTATCCCGTGTGAAAGCAAACTGCTACCAATTAATCATTTGATTTTGAGCCCCTTTACCACAATCATTTGTAAAATAAAGAGACTAGACTAGATGAACTCTGGAGTCTCTGTCAGCTTAAAACTTCAGACTCTAAATCTTGATAATAATCCAAATAAATTTTGCCAAATGCTTTACATAAAAATAAAGAATATTAAGGAATCCTGAATGGATCCACTGTTAAATATATTTTAATCAAACTAATAACTATTCTTAATATATTTCAGAACAATACCTCAAAATGATTGTGAACGGATAGAGGAAAGTTCCCTAGTATTTCTTTCATATCCCTTAGAGTCAGGTTCTTTTTGAAATTACTTTTATTCAAACAAAGAATCAGAGAGCTAATATAAAAGTGATGTCTATAATTTCATTGCCTGTGGTTCAAATATTGAGTTCTTTCAATGAAATGTGAGTGTTTCTAGATTTAAACCAGTTGATTTAGAATTCATTATTCTAAAATGAATGCCTTAAAATTTAAAATGTATTCAAAATATATACTGGAGATTTTGTAGATTCTAAGTCAAAGTAATTTGAAATAAAAATTTTGACAAATTAAGAAAATTTTGCACATATTTGTCTTGAATAGAGCAGGAGATATTTACAAATTTTTAAAATACCTACAGTTCAGCTTAAGTTCTAATCATTTCATTTGTTAATTCCAGGAATGTTGTAGTACTTTATGAATATTTTATTTAAAATAAGAGTAGATTTAAAATTCTACTTAAAAGAATAAGCCTCAGTTAACTGAAAAAATGCACCTATTGGAAATAGGTGGAAAAAGTGGAACCCTTGAATATGATGGGTAAAAAAGTGGCACTATTCTAAAATTAGGTCTATTTTCTGTAAAGCATGGAATTTAATATCTAGAACACTAGCATTCTGTGAGCACAAATGAACTGTAATTGCTGTTCAGTTTCATGCCTGCAACATAATAGAGAACTCACGGTCAAAAAAAAAATCGGTATAACAGACAGAAAGGACTCTGGTTTTAATTTGCGATGATACGCAACCATTGTGAACAAGCTGTGTCAACACCATCTGCTCCACAAAGGAAAGTTGCTGATGATTGCAGCTCTAAGTGGAATCAGTTCTCTCCCACGATAGCAGAAGGTAAGACAGTGACAAGCATTTGAGGGGCTCTTGCTTGTGTTGAAGGTTGATAAGTTTTCTGTTGAAAGGACTGGTTTGGGAACTCGCTGTTGCTGATGAACAGAGTCACTGCTAAGGGCGGAAGGAGTCTGGGAGTAAAACACAAACGAGAACAGAACTTCCCTCCCTTGCCTCCTCAGCTTCCTACACACAGCACTTCCAAACAAGTATCTCTAGCAAGATCGCATTCATGTGATCGCCAGTGCACACAGTGGCAGCTGCAAGTGATATTTTTACGTTGTGTATCCCAGCACAATATACTTAAGATGATTTAAGTAAATTGTATTTCGTATTCCCGGTTTATTATTTTGGCATAAGACGATTTAAGTAAATTGTATTTCGTATTCCCAGTTTATTATTTTGGCAGTATCTAAGCTGGAAGAAATTAAAGTGCTCTCCAGGTAAAGTGATGTAACATTTTACATTCTCAAATATAATTATATTAATGATGGATCACTGAAATTAATGGTTACTAAATAATTGACAGTAAAATTGTGAAATACAGTTAGGAAATACATTAGTTATCCAAACTTGATGTATTGACATTGGGTGAAACCCTCAAATTCATGGAACTGTAGTTTCTGAATCTCTCATATCAGATTGGGGATATCAAAAGCTCTGCAAAGGAAAATGCTGTTTGTTGCCTCTGTTTTAGGAAGGAATTGATTGATTATTACACTTTACAGAAACAAGGGCTTCTATATAATATTTCACAGCTCTAATATAAATTCAGAATTTATTCCTTTTGTTTTATACATCTTGGATTGCATCTTGAAATTGAATTAGATCTTGGAATGTCTAAAAAGCCAAGAAAGAAGAGGCTTTCCAAATCTTCACAATGGTAGGACTGGATAATTTTTAGAGGTGGCAATCAGTTTTCTCCTATTTCCAAGGAAAGTTCATAAACTACAAATTACAATTACGGGTCACCAGTTAATACTATCTCTCTGCCACTGTCTGATTCTTATACAGAGAGCAAAATCATTTCTTTTTTATATATAGATATATTGTTTATATTAACCCATTTTGATGATGAGTTGAAGGTAAAATTCCTACCTGTAGACTAAATAGAATAAATTCTACAGAGAGCAAATTGCCATCATAAGTAATCTATTAATTTTGAAAGACTTCACTGTTCAAGTAATACATATGTGTACTTATAAGAGATATACATTTATTACAAAATTAGCTATCTTCACCTTATGAAATTTGTCACAATTTATTTGTCCATTAAAATATTTATGAAGAACACATTATATCTCATGAACCTTCCACAAAACAGGTTTGAAGTCTTGATCAAATTATTTTTCCTTCAGTTTTTACTTTTTTATTTTTGAGACTAAGTCTCATTCTACTGCCCAGGCTGGAGTGTAATGGCATGATCTCAGCTCACTGCAATTTCTAGCTCCTGAGTTTAAGCAATTCTCCTACCTTAGCCTCCCTCATAGCTGAGATTATAGGAACCTGCCACTATGCCTGGCTAAGTTTGTATTTTTAGTAGAGATGGGGTTTTACCACATTGGCCAGGCTGGTCTCAAAAGCCTGACTTCAGGTGACCCACCCACCTCAGCCTCCCAAAGTGTTGGGATTACAGGCATGAGCCACCGCTCCACGTGTAGTTTCTTCTTTTAAGACCATAAAATAAGGATAATAACAGCCTATCTCTAAAGAGTTTTCTCAATATTAACTGAGTTAACCAAGACAAAACACGTAGATTGGTTCCCAGAATATAATGTTACCAATATTTTTAGCTAACTTGCTTTGTAAGTAACAAGAACTGTGCTAAATATGGGTAAACCATGGTATAATTAGATTTATGCAATCCATTGCTTCTCAGAACTTAGAACTGAATATGAAAAACCAACAGTAGTTACACATTATTAGAGCTGTTGGTTTAATAATAAATATTATTTGCATATAAACTCTGTCAAAAAGGAGGAAAATAAGAAAATATATCAATCACCAGTGTTATAATTTTGTGTGGGTGTGTAAGGGGAGCAGGTACAAGGATGCTGAAATATAGATCATAGATAATAAAGCATTGCTTGTATGTGATACAGGTAAAAATGTCTATAATTTACAGAAAGGAAAATCTATGTTTCGTTTGTATGAAAATGAAACATTTTATAGAGAATGCAGAGATGAATAATACTTTAATGTAATATCTAATCATGGCTATTTCAAGTCCTTCTAGTTTTAAAGTCACAAAATTTTAATGTTGTGAGGTGACCACAGGAAGTCTGGATAAAAATGTTTCAGTTAAAACTATAGTTTCTAAAACTTAATGGTACAATTCCACTAGATGACATTGAGTAAGAGCTGAAGAAGGTTTCAAAAGATCAAAGAACGTATAGAACCTTGTAACCAATAAAATCATTATTAACAAATGTTAGTATTATCCACTGTTTTTCATGAGGATTAGGTGAAATTTACTGTGAGAAGTAGATGGAGAAAATGGTAAAGTTGACTTAGGTAAATAGTTCAATCAAATGGATATCTTGAGCTCACACACTGTACATAAACTAAATAGATATATTTCCTGGCATAGTATAGAACGATTTCCCACATAACCGATGAAATTTCTATTTTCTTTGCTTATTAGTTTGTCCTGAGAGTAGTAATGGCATTTTGCAAGCTGTGCCTGGTTTGTTTTAAAGTGATCTCCTGGCTAGTTTGGAAATACTGAACATATTCTACTAAGAAAAAAAAAAACTTTAGTTATCTACATGGACTTAGTAATTGTTTTAATTCACAATGTAGTGCACTTTTATGTATTTAGTTGCGAGACTGGCATGAACCCTGGTACTCAGAGGTACTCTCAAAATACATGGTGATGAATCTTGAGAGAGCAATGTGAGAGATCACATTTAAAAATGTTAAATCAAGTGCACACATGTTCATTTCCTTCTTACCTGGAGGTGGAATTCAGATGCCTAACTGCCAATATATATGTATTTTTCACAGATAAGGCATTTGGCTTCTTCCTCTACGGCTTACTTGGGAAGACTGTTGAGTTGGCAGCTGTAGCCATTTTTCCATTGTCAGAAATGAATAAAAATACAAAGTCTAGGATGATTCTTAAAAACAAAACTTCCTTTTGTTCTTTCATTACACACATATGGATCGTTGGAAAAAGAAATTATTTTCCTTCTGTCTCTAATTAAGCTTTGATGCATCCCTGGCCTGCATTAAGCTAGAAAAACAGGGATCTCAAGTAAATGAGATTACATATGTGAAAGTACTTGGAAACTGCAAAACACCATACAATTCTAAGACATCCACAAAGAATGTAAATATCATAGATTCTTTCATCTTTTTGATGAAACTATCACTAACTACCTTAAAATATAACATATCTTCCTTATAAATTGAATTATCATAGCCTTGCAAGTCATTCCTTAAAACTTCACGTAAGTTTCACACCACCAAGAATGTGCTCAAACTATTTCATCACTGTGAAAAATTTCCCTCCTTCTTTTGCTTTTGTAAAATATCTTTCACTTATTTAAAAATAGTTATTGACAATGTATGTTTACAAGACACTATTGTATATCCTGAAGTACAGAAATGAAAAGGGGAGAAATATTTTTCCCATAGAAAGCCAAGATTAATTTTCCTCCTCCATTTCTTCAAGAGAAAAAAGGAAAGCTGGCAGGTTGAAAGACAGTGGGCTGGGAAACAGTGAGGCCAGATGAATTTACAAGAACCAGCAAGTTTCAGCACATGGTTCGCCTGCATGTCAGGGAGAGGAGTGTGGATTCCATTTTAACTGTAATGGAAATCTCCTGGGAGACATTCAGCAACAAAGAACAACGGCCTGATTTATGTTCTTTAAGATGATTCTGATTTTATTAGTACTGCATTTAGACTACAGCAACAGGAATCTTCTGCCCTGAGCCCCATCACTGTAGAAAACTCTGCATAATACAGATACCCAAACAAGAGACTTATTAAAGAAGACATACCCTCTTCTGTCTCTAGGTGCACATTGAGCAGTCCTGGCAGAAGACAAAGGTGACCACAAAAACCTGCTCTTGAGGCAAACGAACAATATTTAGACCCCAGGGAAATGCTTCTCACATCTCTTGCCCTATGTCCTTAAAACTGAAGGGAATTGAGTTTTAATGCCATAAAATTTTGTGAGTTGTATCCCTGTCAAAGTTAGAAATATTCATTCACCACTGCATTGTACAAAGGCGATTTGAGCAGCAGGCATAGTTAGGAGAGAGGAGACAAATATGTTTCCTTGAGGAACCCATTCTCTCAGATGGCATGGATACAAGGGATTTTTGCACACTGAAATTATCATTGCACAGGAGTGTCCAGCATTCATCTCCTAACACCTATTTATTGTCCAATTTATGGTTCTGGGAATACTTACAAATGAAAACACTATGGTGTAATTGCACTATAAGTCAAGGAATATTTTGCAATTTTAAATAAGAACAGCAAACTGTAGCTTCTGGATTAAATTCTGCCCATTTCCTGCTTATATAAATAAGAGTTTTTTTGGACCTAGCCACACACTCAGTTGTTTATGTGTTTTCTGTGCCTGTTTTTGTGCTGTGTTCAGTTGTTGCTATTGGTACCCTGTGGACTGTGTTTTTGTGCAGAGTTCAGTTGTTGCTGTTGGTACCCTGTGGACTGAAAACTCTAAAATATTTACTATCCAGATCCTTTCAGTAAAATGCTTCCCTCATCTGTGCGTACATGAAGTGGAAAGCTGATTATTCTAAATGCTTAGATATTTCTTAAGACATAGTAAAAAAATAATAATTATTAGCTGGTTGTGAAGGAGCACAAAGATATTTTTACCAAGAAGAGTGGTAAATAATGACCATTTGCAACTCATGCACCACTGGTAATAACAGCTTTATTCATAACATCCCCAAACTGGAAAGAACTTAACACCCTTCATCAGTCCAATGGATAAGCACATTGCAGTATTATATTAGTCCGTTTTTATGCTGCTGATAAAGACATAACCAAGACTGGGCAATTTACCAAAGAAAGAGGTTTCACAGTTCCACATGGCTAAGGAGGCCTCACAATCCTAGTGGAAGGTGAAAGCCATGTCTCTCATGGCGGCAGGCAAAAGAAGAGCAAGAGCCAAGTGAAAGGGGTTTCCTCATAAAACCATCAGATCTCATGAGACTTATTCACTACTACAAGAACAGTATGGGGGAACAACCCCCATAATTCAGTTATCTCTCATTGGGCCTCTTCCATAACATGAGAGAATCATGGGAGCTACAATTCAAGATAAGATTTGGGTAGGAACACAGCCAAATCATATCAAGGATATTCACAAAATAGAATCCTTTTCCACAATAAAAAATAAATAAATTCCACATATACCCAACAGAATGCATGAATCTTTAAAATGTTAAGCTGAGTGATAACAAGCAAAATAAAGAATTATTGAATGCAAATGACTTTACATTGAATAAAGGAGTCCAATAGTTGCCGGCAGCCAAAGGTCTAGGGAAAGCGACTGACTACAAAGGGCCTAAATTGGGAAACTTCTTAACTTCTTCGGTCCCAATTAAAAGACAAAGAAGCAAATCTTTGGTGATTGGACTGATTTTATATAGAGTATATTTAAGCCTAAAAGAGAAGCATACCTGAATTTTGCAAACAACTATCTCCTTTTCTGACAAGCATTAAACACTGTTTGATTTATGGGATCCTCTTGTCCTATCTTCAGCTGAAAAGGAGTAAGAATAAACATGCAGATGACACAGGGCCTGGAGATATAAACACTGTGATGGATGTCAGCAGTGATGACACCCCAATTTTTCTTAAGGATGATGTACCTATCCCCCACCTGTGGGGACTAGGGTCTATTGACTGCCCTGGCATGCTACTCACTGGGAATCTCCCTCAGCCTTAGAGCATTACCTCATCCAAGGTTGTGTCCTCTCCCAGAGGGCCACACTTGGGCAGTGGCTGGCTGATGAAGGAACACAAAGTCTGGGATCCCTTGCCTTGTTTTGAAAGTCCAGCTGTGGAGGACCAACTTTATTGCAATTTGAACATCTACACTTTTACCTCCACTCAGGCAGTTCACTTCTATCACAGTGAACCAACTTTAAAAAATACATTAAACCACAAAGTCAAAGAGAATGAGAAATGAAAGCAAGAAATGTGCACAAGATGTTGGAAACTATGAAATCAATGAATGAGTGGTACCTGACTTAGAGAGTGGAAATCAACAAGAGACTCCAAAAGATGAAGTCAAGAGATCAAGCAAGCTGGTGTATCCCAGAGCCTCAGAGGCCCACAAGTTGGAATGCAATTGCCATCAATGGTTAAAATATGGATTGAGGCCGAAAGCTCAAGGATTAGTTAGAAGACTTTAGGAGATACAATTAGTGTGTAAGATTGCTTTTCCTACCCTGTCATCAAGAATATTATTCTGCCCATCCCCAAAGAGGACTAAATATTTAATCTATGTAGCAGTTTAACAACAGAGGCTCTGGACTTGGACCGCTAGCCATGGATTGAAGTGGAAGTGAGATAATTGTGCTATATTATGAACTATGAGACCACCCATAACCCCTTTCTGCTCTTGACCATCTGAGCTCTCTATCAGCATGTCAGTGCTTCATTCTTAAAGATGGAAATGTAAATTTGATAAAGTACTTAAGTAATAAAACATACATAAAAAGAGAATGTAGAGAAGCCAAAGAAAATTAACAGAGGAAATTTTCAAAATAAGTACAATACACTATTTTATCATGTTAAAATATTAACATTTAAAAAAGTAAACTAGACAAACATAAAATTTAGAGGACAGAGAAAAGCCATTAGAAATTAAAATAAAACTGAAGATATTGAAACAAAATTCAGCAATATAGTTATAAGACAAATTAAAGAAGATCTCACAGAAAGCAGACCAAAAGTCAAGGAGGATTCCAAGGGATACAAAATTTTAATGAGCTTTTTGGAAAGAAAGAACATAAAATGTGAAAGAAAGAATGTCCTTCAAAAATAATTCAAACACTTCAGAAGGTCTTTGGCTCCACTTAGGATATGAAAAAATACAAGAGAATATTACTCTAACAGTAACTGCAAGAATAAAACTAAATGATCTACAAAATCATAACTTTTCTTGAGCCTAGCTGAGGTTGAAAGGAAATCAGAAAAATTAATTCCAAAAAGGAACAAGTCTCCTCCAGGATAAACAGATAATAAAAATGGTTTTACCTTTGGCAGAACAAAAAGAGAAAAAGTGGCAACTATGCAAATGTTACCTGTTGCAAAAGGTGGGCAATTCAGAAAATTCCAGCAGAGAAAGGAAAACTAAGAAAGTGTCAAATGGAATAACAGGTGATAGGAAAATGACAGAAAAGTTGGGAGATTTTTCTTTAGACTTACTAATACCACTAGACAAAACCATGAAGAAGAAGGTCAAAAAGAAACACAAACCAAAAAATATGGTGGAGAAACTACAGCTACCAAGAATGATGACAATGGTCTAATGAGAACATAATTGTAAATGCAGAAGAAGAGCTTGGGGAGTGGGTGGTTAATAGAAAAAATGCTTAAAGAGATAATGACCAAATTTTTTCCCAAATTAATCAAATATATCAATTCCTGGATCTAAAAAATGCAGAATACCCAAAGCAGGATAAAAATAAAAGTATATATCATAGTCAAAGTCCTAAAAAAAACAAAGACAAAAAGAAAATCTTGAAGAACTGCAAGGAAAAGAAAGAAAGAGAGAGAGAGGAAGGGAAGCAGGAAGAGAGAGGCAGAAAGGAAAAAAGGAAGAGAGGGCAGGGGGAAGGAAGAATTATTTATAGAGAGAAAAATATAAGAATTATACAATACTCTTGTTAGAAAATATGCAAGCCAGAGAAACTTGGGTAACTAGTTCAAACAATTGAATATAAAGAAAAAGAAAAGAAAAGAAAAAACCTGACAGCTTATAATTCTATAATGGGAGCAGGGAAAGGTAAAGATATCTTTTGAGTATCAAGGCAAAAAATATTTTTCAAAAAAAAAAAAAAGAAAACTTGAGAAAATTTGGGGTGAGCAGATTTGCTTCAATAAATAATAATATTTACATCTGACTGTAAAGTCCTGCCCAGCCCCCTACTTATTTTAATGAATAATGTTTGTTTGGCTATGGCCATACCCAGTCACTTATGAGTTATCTGTGGTTGTGTTTACCCACAACATAAGAGTTGAGTAGTGACAGAGATGTTATGCCTCAAAGAGCCAAGAATATTTTTCTGTCTGGCCTTTTACAGAAAATAAGCAAGCTGACTCTTGACTTGAAGCACAATAGTAACAAGTTGTAGTAGCACTAAATATTTATCAAAGTAAAAATGTTTTAAAATTGTAGTACAAAGAATGGAAAGGCTGAATTGGAAGGATCTTGTTGGAAGGTTCTCATATGAGACATTAAGTGGTAGAAATATTAATAGTAAGTAGACTGTGATAAAAACATCACGAATGCTAAATAAATTGTTAAAATAATTGTGATTATAATTATAACTGAGTCAGTAATAAAGATGAATTAAAATACTAAACAATAGGTAACTATTCTAAAAATAGGCAGAGAAAGAAAGAACAGAGAACAGATGAAATAAATAGAAAGCAGCAAGATGGCAGATTTAGCTCCAATTATATTGCTAATTATGTTAACTACACAGAATTGAAACACTCCCATTAAAAGACAGGTATACCAGATTTGGGGCAGAAATGCAAGACCCAACTCTATGTTGTCTTTATGAAACCTACATTAAATATAAGATATAGATAACACAAAACCAAAATACTTTAAATGATATATGGAGCAAATAATAATGTAAAACACCTGGATTGGTGAAATTAATCTCAGCCAAAATACATTAGAATAAGGGATATTAATGGGGTTAAGGAGGGACATCGCACGATAAGTAAAGCATCAATTCAACTAGAAGATATAATCCTAAATGTGTATTCACCAAACTACAAATTTTTAAAACACCTAAAGCAAAAACTGATAAAACTGAAAAGAAAAATAGAGAAATTATTTATTATAGTTGGGGATTTCAATATTTTTCTTCTTGTAATCATTAAAAAAGTAGATAAAAGATCAAAAGGATATAGAATACCCAAAAAACACTAGTAAATATCTTTACTTAATTGATATTTAAGGTACAGTCCACAATACCAACAGCAAAATACATTTTTTTCCAGTATAATTCGAATACTTACCAAGCTATAACACATTCTCATAATAAATTATCGTCATGCTAATTTAAAGGAAATCAGGTTATACAGTATATTCTCTGATCACAATGGACTTAACCTAGAGATTAGCTATTGATGGATCTTGGAAAAATTCTTGAATATTTAGAAATCAAACAAGATACTTCTAAATCACAAATGTGTCAAGAAGTCACAAAACCATTAGAAAACACTTTGTTTAGAAATGAAATCCCAACTTATCAAAATCTATGAGACAAAAGTAAAGGTGTCCCTAAAGTGGAGTTTATTGAATTAAAAGATTACACTATAAATAAAAAAATTTGCAAATCAATTATCTAATTTTACCCCTTAAGATAATAGAGAAAGAAGAGTACATTAAATCCAAAGTGAGCAGAAGGAAGAAAATAAAGCTAAATGAGAATCAATGACTCTGTAAACAGAAAAACAATAGAGAAAATTAATTATACCAAAATCTCATTTGAAAAGACCAATGAAATTGATAAGATTGTAGCCAAACTGATCAATAGAGAAGACAGAAGACAAAAATAACCAACATCAGAAATTAAAGAAGGGACTTCACTAAGATCCTACAGACATTAAAAGGATAAGAAAATATTATAAACAACTTGATGGATGAATGTAGAAGCCATCCATACCCCAACAAAACTGGTTCATGTTCTCCTTCTATTTTCCCACAGCACCTGTACTTAAACCTGATCCTTTAGATCTTCTTGAATTCCTTGTGTACTGTTTTGTCATTTCCTAGGACATGGGGTTGACCTTATAGTCAAAACTGGTTCACAATCACAGGCACATTTCATCTGTTTGTGTAAGTGGTGTAGATGGCGAATACATCATTTCTATTCATATTGCATTAATGAGAACTTAACCATGTAGCCAACCTCTAGCTGGGAATCATAGTCTTTATCTGGGTGGACATGTTTCCTGCTAAAGTAGATGCAACGTCAAGGAGTTTATTACTAAATGTAAAAGAGGAACTAGAGATTGAATGCAGTTAACAATCTCTGTTTTAGCCTTTCGTGAATGTTCCTCTGGTTAATGAATTTGAAGGCATCGTGCCCTTGAGGAAGCTTATTCTTTAACCCAGTAAGCTTGGGTTATGTGACTCTTCTGTATATTCCTATGGCATCCTATACTTATAAATGTTGCTAACACCTGCTATAGCATTTATGCATCAGTATCTTCCTCTACACTCTAACATCTGGTAGGTTTACAGACATTTACAGTTGAATATATATATGTCTGGATAAATAATTGACGAGCCTTCTTTCATTTCAGCTGAAGTTTAATAGGTCTTTACTCATTCTCACTCTATTTTTTGGCTTTTACTTTTTTTCACTTTCCTCCCTCCTTTCTGTAATATTAACCTTCCATACAGTTATGTACATTACAACTCAAATGAATGTTAAGACATATAGGTAAATATTTGTTAATATTAAGCATGATCAAGTGTTAAATAGTGCAATATTGGTGAAAATAAGCTAGGAACAAAGTGAGCTTGAAGTATAAAAAAAAAAATTCCAAGGAGAATGCATTTAGAATTATTGGAACGAAATCAGAGAGCAATTTAGGCAAAGAGAATTCTCAAAATATTAATATATTAATTAAGCAATTACTACATTTATTCCATTTCTCATTAAGCATTTATAGAATGACCATCATATGCAAGTATGTAGGCTATATGATATATTCAGAGACCTTATTTCATTTTTCTGTATGAAGAATCCACCTCTAAGATTTTGTTAGAAGTTTTGAGAAATTAATATAAAACAGAAAAATATTCAGAAGTTTTGAAATGATTAATCTTCAACTGGAAATTTATGAATCTCACTTGATTTCTTATTCAAAATCATCTCTATCTTTCCGCATTAACAATAAATCAGCATTTTCCAATTGTACCAATTGTTTTATGGCTCTTGAAGCAACTGCAAAGGACACCATTGACAGGCTTTCAAATATATCCCAGACCAAAACAATAAAAATAAATAGAAGAAAACAATATAATCTTTCTGACATTTCCATGAAAATTGAATGCTCTTCTTCCACAAACACAGAAGAGCAGTTTCATTATTGAGTGCCAAGGATCACATATCCATAAAATACCAAGAGATTCTGCATGTCACTCAATCACACGGCTGACAACCTTCAAGGAGAACTGCTTTTCAGTGAGATGAAATGCTTTAATGAGCTAATTAGTTAGCCCATGAAGGTGATTCTGTGATATTATTTATAGAATTACTCTAAAATATACCTATTCTGCTGTTATTTTATAATAAATCATCTTACTTTATGAGTCAAACTGTAATATTTACTTTAGAAATGGAAATTCTATTAAATGGCATTTTTTTTCCCTGTATGGCAGGCTATTGATTTTTATGTTGTAGTGATTTTTATTATTTCACTCTGAATTATTTTCTATTTAGTGGAATATAATTAGCTTTACCATTAGTACAAAAAGCTCTAGTCTACAGATCATCTCTGATAATAGATCAAAGTAGAAATAAACTGAGTTCTGATCATCGTGACTGTTAGCTTCCTTGTCTCTTTTTTAGGCTTTAAGGTTCACTATACTCTTAAGGACATGGAGGATGGGAACAATTGCTTTGTTTATTCTACAACTTCTTAATTATATCACAAAAGACTCAGCACATAAGCAGTATCCAGAAAAGAAAGTCGGCTAAATGAAATGCTAGTAATGAAAATAAAAATCAATGCATGATTGCCTATAGCCTTTGACATACTAGGTGCGGTCAAGATATGTGTGGAAGGTAATGAAGAATGGATGAATACCAGAGAAAAGACAGCTGAGCATCAATAACAAAGAAGCTGGAGGCAGGAGCCTAGAGTCCTTTTATTTTATTTTGTTATGGAAATGGAGTCTTGTTCTGTCACCCAGACTAGAGAACAGTAGCATGATCTCGGCTCACTGCAACCTCTGCTTCCTGGGTTTAAGCAATTCTCCCGTTCTCAACCTCCTGGGTAGCTGGGATTACAGGCATGCACCACTATGCCCAGCTAATTTTTGTAATTTTAGTAGACATGGGGTGTCTCCATGTTGGCCAGGCTGGTCTGGAACTCCTGATCTCAAGTGATGAGAATAGAGTTGAGTAAGAAGGGAATATTGTATACTAGGGCAATTGCTTTAAATGGAATTGTTCTGTCTGGTACGTTGTATAGTTGAGAGACTGTGTGCTGTTTAGTTAGGCTACTGGCTTGATGGGCCACTATCTTTAACTCATGACTTGCTTCTCATCCACCTTGAATTTTCTAGCAGAACAATCATTAATTGCTCTTCAAGCCTGTGTTGTCAATCCTGTTTTCCCTGGCTCAGGATGCACCTTTTCTTAGAAGGACTAAGTTGTTCTCCATGAACTTGAAGTCTTAGTTGATTTTAAGACAAAGCTTTAGCAACTTCTCTTTAGCAACATCACGCCCAATCTCTGTAGAGTTCTATATCTTCTTACATGATTCTCTCCACATATATATCCATTATTATACTTTTCCACGCTACATTACATTTATTCATCAATGTGTTTGTCACAACTGCTGAATAGTAAGCTTCTTAATGTCTGGGAACACATTTCAAGGCATCATGCCGTTGATGAAGTGTTCTCTAACCTAATAAACTTGGGTTATGTGACCCTTCTATTTACTGTAGTAGTCAGGGTTAAAAGCATTCAAGGCCTCGTGCCTTCGAAGAAGTCTTCTCTAACTCAATAAGATTGGGTTATATGACCATGTTGTGCTTACTACAGTAGTCAGGGTTTTCCGGAAACAGAGCCAATTGTGTGTGTGTGTGTGTGTGTGTGTGTGTGTGTGTGTGTGTGTGTGTGTGGCAGGGGTGTGTGGCTGTAGATATAAATGAAGAGATTTATTTTAAGGGATTGGCTTACACAGTTGTGGAGGTTTATAAGACCAGTATCTGATGAAGTTAGGCCATAAGGCTGAAGATAGAAGAAAGAGCTTCAGTTTGAGTCCAAAGGCCATCTGCTATAGAACCAAGAAGAGCCAATGTTGCAGATGAAGTCTGATGGCCATCTGCAGGTTCCTTCTTGCTTAGGGGAGGTCAGGCTTTTGTTCTATTCAGGCTTTCATCTGATTAGAAAAAGCCTATCCACACAAAACACCCAGAACAATGATATATAATAATGATATATTGATATCATTGATATCAATGATATATGATATGTAATAATGATATATTAATATTATTGATATCATTGATACTGTTGTCAATGATGTGATATATAATAAGGATACTGAACCAATGATATAATGATACTGTCACAGAAACACCCAGAACAATGATATGTAATAATAATATTGAACCAAACGTGGGCCCTGCAGCCAGGCTGACACGTAACACTAACCATTGCAGTGACCACGGTCTCTTCAGTTTCTAATAAAGTGCTTGGCTAGAAAACAGTGGGGCTGCATTATAGGCAGAATAGGGTTGATAGCATAGGTTGAGAAATAAATCTTATTAGCAACAAAGATTGATCAATAATAGCCAGATTGTTATTTTGCAGACTAGGAGGAGATTCAGAGAAAACTGGTAGCGTTTAGCCCTTGTACTAGGGTTGTGCCTTCTGTAGGGGTGTGCATGCTCTATATATAGATATAGTGGATGTTCTCTAGACTCCGTCACAGGGAAGCCTTCTACTCATGTTCCTTCTAAAGTAATGATAGTTAAAGACTTAAAATGTGTGCACACCAAAATATTATAATGTTATGTGAGCTCAATACTATTGCTATAGGCAGAATGAATCTGACCCATGGAATATATCCTAGCATCAGTTGTTTTTTATGCTTCTGAAAGAGCAAGCGAGCATTCACACACTTTAGCCAAAAGTTTTGTTGTTGTTGTTGTTGTTGTTGGTTTGTTTTGAGACAGAGTCTCTCTATGTCACCCAGGCTGGAGTACAGTGGTATGATCTCATGTTGTCCAGGATGGTCTCGATCTCTTGACTTCGTGATCTGCCCACCTCGGACTCCCAAAGTGCTGGGATTACAGAAGTGAGCCACCTCGTGCGGCCAAAAGTTTATTTATTTTTTTTAACAATTCAATAACTATTACATTATAAAATGAAAACATGTGCAATCCATTTCTAAATTTAATGTTAGAAAAATCAATTTTCCATGTAGTATGAAAGACATTTCAAGAAACCCTTCCCGAGTGCTTTTGCATTTTTGTAGTTCTGCATAATTCATGTTTTAAACATATATGGTATCAAATCCTTTTTACTTAATTTTAGTCTTAATTTATTATTGTTTAATATATTAGCTTGTTTAGGGACTTCTCATTTAAGCTAATAAAAGAAAAAATAAATGTCATGATCATGATACATAAAATATTTGTATGACATTATATTTATATATTAACAGATTAACTTCTCTTTGATACTTTAAATTGATGTATTCTCTTATTAAAAGCAAATTTCATTACTTTTAATAACCCTCTTCTGGCAGAGTATGTTATCAATTTCTATCTAACAAAATGAATAAATATAAAATATTCCAAGTTAAAGTTATGTTTTGAAACAGAGAAATGTGTGGAAAATAAAGCATTTAACTAGATCATTCATATTAAGAATGCACTCTGTTTTAATTACCTGGGTAAATCTCAGTCTCTTCCTTGAGTTATTAAGATAATTTCAATACTTTACTTAACTGCCCAAAATATAGCTCATGTTTATGCCATATTATGTGTAAACCTTCAGCTCTGTTTTCTAATCCTCACAATTATAACCAACATGGTCTGTTGCATATGATTCTTTCTAAAAATTCCCATAAAATCACACATTTGCAAGTTTTGAAAATACCTCAGAAAAAAGACTGTATAATTTACTGTACAATTTTTAAATTGCTGCTTCAAGAATTCCATACATGAACGAACAAACTTCTGAAATATCTATAGAAATGGAAAAGTCAGTCGTTCCGACAAGCTTTACTCTAATCTCAGGTGCTCTTAAGAAGACCTCTTAATCTCAGCTCTTAAGAAGTTGTTCTTCATCAAAACTCTTCCTCTCCATTAATAATCTTCTACCTTTAGTTCTAGGTTTGTTTTGGGGGTGGGGGGCGGTTACCACTCTTATCTTAACCAAATTTATACCTTGGGGAAAATGGAGTCACTTTAGAGTCCAGTCGGAATGGAATTCCATTTCTGCTGCTTGAAAGGAGGAGCTCCAGAAGACACATCTTGTTTAGTCTTAGAATGAGTAGAACCCAGAAACTAAATGCTGTAAACAAACAAACAAACAAACAATAATAAGAAGAAAAAGGTGGGGCTTAGGAATGCCTTTGATTAAGCCAATGGTAAGGATTGGATGAGAATTAGGAAGAAGTCAGGAAGAAGCCAGGGATATCTGGGATTATGGCTTCCAACCCAATTGAGTATGGCAGCTGAAGGTTCTGCTGAATGTGAGAGTATGTAGATGTGTTGAGATTACTGAGTGGTACAGAGTCAAGATAAATTACTATTTCTGTTACTCCTCAGTTCCTAATGTAAGAATTTCAGATCAAGTCAGTCTCATCGTTGTTCTGCTGAAATATGCCCTACTTTTACATTGGTCTCTTGAAATTAGTGTAGGGATTGACTGACCACTGTGAAGTTGTGCTATTATTTTAATTGATCAAGACACTACATTCCGATAAGGGTTTTTTTTTTTTTTTGGTAACTTATTAATTGTCTTATACAGAGCCTGCAATCAATTACGTTCTGAAAAATGTTGCTTCTTTTAGGATTCCTAGTTTAAGACTTACATTTTTTCTGTGTTAAATTTAATCCTGCCAGATTTGACCCAATATGCAAAACTACAGAGATTGTTTTAGATTCTGTTACCTAACTTGTTATCTCTCCTAGCTTTATGTCATCTAAAATTTTGATAAGTACCTGTTATAACTGGCAGAAAGCTCATAGCATACTTACAGTAGTTTCTTTCAGCACAGGATTTTCTCTCAATATTATTTTCCCTATATTACCTAGACTTTTTTCAGGTTTAATGTCTTGTTATATCCTGTTACTACAGTCCTTTTAAGAAATAATAATTTCCCAGATATCTAAAGAAATAATTATTTATATGCTTCTAACCATTTACTTTCTATAAATTAGTAGAATATACACTTTTGTACAGTCTAGAAATAATAATTCATTTAACCCTTTGTGGTGGGTATGTACTATTCTTAACCACATATTACAAATGAAGAAATTGAGGTACAGAGAAGGAATGTGACTTGCCCAAGGTCGTAAGTTGCAGAATGTGATTTCATCCAGGATACCTTTCTTCAGAGCCCAGGTTCATTAATCACTGCTCTTTGCTGACTTGTACATGATCATAATTGTTAAATAAGATGAGTTTAGGGAAGAGTTCCAAGATCTGCTTCTAAAATATCTCCATGTTGGATGAAGCAGATATACTACTCATCAATTACTAGCTCTCTTTATTTGACCAGTTACAAAGCCATTGAACCAAATTCTCTCTCTGCTGTTCACAACTTGTTCACTTGTTAAATGCTTCCTTAAGATATGGAGAAGATACTTCTCATGGAGAAGACACTTCAGAAGATAATTCTGAAGTTACTTTCTTAAGTATTTTCAGGTCCGTAATTCTTTCAAAATGGAAACAAGGCTAAATTGCTGCTACATTATGTTTCATTAATGCCAGAACTTAACTCTTTTCTTTAAGTGGTCAGATACCATGACCATCAACTAGCACATTGTAAGCACTGAATTAATATTTGATGAGTGGATGAATTTGATATAATTTTAATTCAGCACACATTTTCTAAGTATTCTTAAGTATTTTTCTGAGCAGAAAATATTAATAAATACTAGGATTGTTTCAGTTTTTCAAATATCTTTCATGTATTTCATAATAGAAGATAATCTTCTGTATCTAATCTGTTGCAATATATTGTTTAAGTTGAAATCTAAAATAACACAACAAAACAAAACAAAAACTACAAAACCATCCTTACACAGCCTGGATTTTTGGAAAAAATAGGAATATTTTAATGATCTTTTTAGATAATTTTGGATATTTTTCTTTAATGCTACATTAACACACAGCAATATCTTAAATGTTATTAGCAATGTTATGTGTAATATGAAGCAATATCCACAAACTGTTCAAAATCAATTCTATTTCAATCCATGGGTGTACTTTCTACTTTTACCTATGCATGCTTGTGCAACATCATTTGAAAAGAATTGGTTCACGCAGTTATGCAGATTTTCTAAATGTTGACATGTTTCATACAATAACAAAAAAATCATATTTGTAAACATTGCAGTCACCACAATAGTCTCTACATATTAGGAAGCTGCCAAGCTCACAGAGGCAGATGCAAGTTTTCCAGAATTCAAAGTTTTGCTTACAATCTCTAATTTTATTCTTGGCAGCAAATACTGTCAGTTTCTTTTCATGAAGTGACCAGCTTCTTTCATTCACTTTTGACAAAACATTTTGTAACTAACAAATTCTACATAGCTATTGTTTGTTTGTCAGTATTTATTTTGCATTAAATTGGTGTTCCAGTAAAAACACAGCTAGTTCAGCTCCCAACTCAAGTGATTGCACACATGCTTTCCTCCTGCCATCCATCAAACTTTGATTTGAAGCAGACTTGTCTTAAGTGGACTTCCCATCTGTCACAGTAAATTTTTAAAAGATGTGTGTTCAAGGGTAATAAGTAATAAAAAAGGTAATAAAAGAAAAACTTTAACATTATTCTCTTGTGTACTGTTTGAGTGTGTAGCAGAGAAATATGCAGTGACTACTTGCATAGCCTAAAGCTACTACCTTAATAACTGCTGATATAGTTTGGATATATTTGTCTTCTCCAAGTCTCACGTTAAAATGTGATCCCTGAGGTTGAAGTTGGGGCCCAGTGGGAAGTGTTTGGGTCGTGGAGGCAGATTCCTCATAAATGGCTTTGTGCCCTGCTGGTGGTAATGAGTGAGTTCTCACTCTGTTAGTTCACAAGAGAGCTGATTGTTTAAAAGAGCCTGGCCTACTCCTCTTCTCTCTTGCTCCCTCTCTTACCATGTGACATGCTTGCTCCCTTTTCACTTTCTGCTGTGAATAAAAGTTTCCTGTGGACCCACCAGAAGCCAAGCAGATATTGGTGCCTTGCTGATACAGCCTATAAAAGCATAAGCCAAATAAACCTCTTCTCTTTCTAAATGACTGTCTCAGGTATTCCTTTATAGCAATGAAAAATGGACTAACGCATGTGCTAAATCATCAGCTGTTTAATCACTACTTCTTTTACACTATTGAAGCAAATGTCAACACAGTTGTTACTGGATATGTCATGAGATTCAATAAAGTTATTCAAAGCTAAGTATTGCAGCACCACTTTTATTTATTTCCAAGCATTAACCCAAAAGCAATCTTCTTCAGTGATAGTTGGTGCTGATAATCTGATGTTAGGTCTAAAATTAAGGCCCAATATAATGTGCCCCCTCACATATAGTGGAATCGGGAAGGCCTCCTATGACGTCACTGCAAGTTTCTCTCCCTGTTCTGCTCCCATGGATAAAGCCTCTTAGCCAAACAGCTTTCTTTATCTAGGAGGTCAGGTGAAATTCCTGAGTAATAAGTTTTAGTTCTGTGTTAGCATGTGAAATTATTCAGACAAGACAATTGCATCCCCACTGTGGGAATCAGGGGTTCCCCAAACCCTCAACACTACAAAGCCGCCTCCCACAGCCCCTGCTTATTCATTCCATTCCCGAGTGCAACCCCAGTGGCTCTGCATGGTGTGCCATGATTTTTTCCCCTGGGCCATGTACGTATGTGACTAATAAACTGCTGTTTATCTTGTCTGTTCAATATCAGATGTTGATCCCCTATGTTCAGTAGCAGGTGTCATGAGTATGGATGTATTAGTCCATTTTCATGCTGCCAATAAAGACATACCCAAGACTGGGTAATTTATAAAGGTAAGAGGTTTAATGGACTCCCAGTTCCACAAGGCTAGAGAGGCCTCACAATCATGGCAGAAGATGAAGAAGGAGCCAAGGGACATGTTACATGGTGGCAGGCAAGAGATCATTTGCAGGGGAACTCCCATTTATAAAACCATCAGATCTCATGAGACTTATTCACTTTAGGAGAACAGTATGGGAAAACCACTCCTGTGATTCAGTTATCTCCACCTGGTCCTGCCCTTGACACATGGGGATTATTACAGTTCAAAGTGAGATTTGGGCATTGATAGAGCCAAACCATATCAGTGGCCATCCCCACAACCCTTGGTGGGGAATCTGTCCCACACCAATGGTGTGTTTTAGAGGAAGTTAATACAGATGCCAGATGAACAGAGGCAACTCCACAAGTCAGCCATATCTATAGATTCTTCTGTTTGTAAAGAAAATATTTGCAAATGATTCATCAGAGATGGGATTAGTAATCAGAATATATAAGGAGTTCAGATTACTTGATAGCAAAAACCAAGTATCAGATTAAAAGGCGGGCAAAATATTTGGATAGATATTTCTCAATAGAAGACATACAAATGGTGCAAAGGTATATAAAAAATGCTCAGCATTTCTAATCATCAGAGAAATGCAAATCAAAACTGTAATGAAATGTCCTCTAACCCCAGTTAAAATGGCTTTTTTTCTGAAAGACAGGCAATAACAAATGCTGGCAAGGATGTGGAGAAAGGAGAACCCTTGTACATTGTTGATAGGAATGTAAATTAGAACAGCCACCATGAGGAACAGTTCCTCAAAAAACTAAAATTAAAGCTGCCATATTATCCAGTAAACCCCCGCCATGTATATATGTAAAAGAAAGGGAATCAGCGTATCAAAGAAATGTCAGCATTCATATACTTATTGTGGCATTATTCACAATAGCCAAGATATGGAATCAACCTAAATGCCCATTAATTAATGAGTGGATAAAGAAAATGTACTGGGAGGGAGAGATCCAAGATGGCCGACTAGCAACAGCTCAGGAAAGTAGCTCCCAGTGAAAGCGCAGAGAACGAGTGGACGCCGCACTTTCCGACGAGTTTTTGTTGCCCACAGACCGGGAGATTCCCGGCGGAGAAGCCACGC
>PVKP010029881.1:0-28520 GCA_004027715.1 Plecturocebus donacophilus | reverse complement strand
CAGCCGCGCTGGCGACCCGTGGGGCTGCTCCGCCTGGGGATCTCCTGGTCTGGGGGTAATAAAAATCCGTCTGGAAATGCGGCGTCCACTCACCCTCTGCACTTTCACTGGGAGCTGCAATCCTGAGCTGCTCCTATGCTGCCATCTTGGATCTCCCCATCAAGGATTTTTAAATAGTTTGGGTAGGTACATTTTGGTAATTGATACCACAATTAGTATGATAGATTGAGAAACATTTATTTTTGAAACTGTAAATCTTACTTTATATCTTGAATTATATGTATTACGCAAAAATATGTTGCACTTTTAATACCTGTTGCCTTAGTTTATTATTACCTTTTCAATCACGATTGCTGAGTATTTTATAGAGTAGGACTTTTGTCTCTTTAGAAAAATTATGTAGTATGTATGTTCTGAATGGTGTACATGTGGTAGGCTGTGAGTATCTATTTCAGGAGTAAATAACTTATTATCAAGTTGATGGTAGTATTTCTGGAAGATAACCCTTGGCTTTATTTCTCAACTCGAAGTGGCATAAAATACTTATATTAATCCATCTTCACACTGCTGTAAAGAACTACCTGAGACTGGGTAGTTTATAAAGAAAGGAGGTTTAATTGACTCACAGTTGTGGATGGCTGGGAAGGCCTCAGGAAACTTAAATTATGGCAAAGGGTGAAGGAAAAGAAACCACCTTTTCACAAGGTGGCAGGAGATGGGTGTGGGGGAACTGCCACACTCTTTTAAACCATTGGATCTTGTGAGAATTCACTCACCATCATGAGAACAGCATGGGGGAAACTACCCCCATGATCCACTCACTTCCCACTAGGTCCCTCCCTCAACACGTGGGGACTACAATTTAAGATGAGATTTGCATGGGGACACAGAACCAAACCATATCAGGATTCAAACCATTTTCTGAACTCCAAAGGTTTGTCTGAAGCATTGATAGATATTATATCACAGTTCAATTTCTCCCTCCACTGACTTTTGCTTTCTTCTTTTCCCTTCTACAGATGTTTATTTCAAAAACACTTCCTAATAATTCTTCTGCCTTCACCTCAGAGTCTGATTCCTGGGGGTCCTATGAGTGACAGAATATCTGAAGAATAATTAAGGGGGCTGCAATTTTTTGAATTCATAGTTTACATTGTAGAATAAATATGGCAGCAAATATTTATGATTTATTGTATTGAGACATGGATTCTGGGAAGCCTTAAGGGGATTGTAAGCAAAAATGAGTTCTCAAGGAGGATGTTAGTGGAAGAAGAAAAATTATGAGACACTATTGGAAATGCTGACAAGGAAGGAAGACAACTGTTATTGGCAGAAAAGAAAAGAAATAAAGTTGTACCTTTTTAGGTTCTGGGAGAATTTATAGCAATTTTGTCACTTGTAGTAATGTGGTAAATAGAAAATGTAAATAATGAATGACTAGATTTGGCTATGGAGATATCCAAGCAGTTGGTTTAAAATACCAACTGGTTTGTTTCAGCTGTGTATAATATATGAAGAAAGAGAAAAGAGATAGAAAATTGAACAGTTCTGTTTTCAAGAAAAATTTGGAAGAAAGATAAATAAAACACTTGTCTAATTTTTATAAGAAAAAATATTATTTCTAAATTTTTCAGATGGCAATAAGCTCTCAAAATAAGAAATGGACTCAGGGTAAGATCATATTAAAAGTGTTGCTGGACAATTCTGTCTTAAGCCTTTACAAACATTTTATGGATAGAAACACTAAATAAAGCAAAAAAAATTATTTAAAAAATTTAAGATATTGTGTCACAATAATCTACTTATTACACTATGCCAGAGAGGGTCCTGTCTCAAAGAGATTGATGGACATGTCATCCTCTAACAGAGTGACCCCATGAGATTTTAAGAGGATCATACTGGCAAACGTAACACCAGCTTTTATTGAGAGAAATAAATTTCAAATTTAAAACAAGCATGGGCAGAAAGTAACCTAAGAAGTCTACTGGATTGCAAACATAGGTTATTTCCTTCAGAAAAATAATAACAGGGTCTCAGGAAAAAGGACAAAGAGTCTACAGCGGAGTCAAATAACTTGAAGAACCATTCCCAGAGTTTCCTTTAACTGGCAACATGTGCCCCACAGGATTTTAGAATTGCTGCAGATCGAAGACTGCCTACCATTTTTCGCTTTTTAATCTGATGTTAATGAAAGTTATGCTTATTTGAAATCATTGTATGATGAGGTCAGGAATGCATCCACAAGAAGAAGGCAGGTAACTTGTCTCTGAAGATCAAGAATAATTATAGTTATGAAACTATAGCCATTGATTCTCTCTAAATCAGAGAATTTAGGTCCTGAGATATTGGACTTTGAGGAAATGCTGTAATAGGATGAAAGATTCTGGGGACTTATAAAAGGAGAATATGGCATGGAGGAGAAATGTAAATATTAATACTTTGTGCCCAGAGGTACTTTAATGGTACAATTTTCACTGAGAGGTGGATTCTAATTCTTCTCCCCTCCCCTTCAATCTCATTAGGACTAAGTGACTGGCTTTATCAATAAAATGTTGCAGAGGTAATGTTTTGCACTGCAAAGGCTAGATCATAAGAAGCTTAGCATATTTTATATAATCTTCTTGGCACTCTCACTGATACTTAAATTACAGTATAAGGTGTCCAGCTACCCTGAGACGTGGGAAAGGGCATGGTCAGGCATATTGACTAACAACAGTTCCATCTGATTAAGCCTGATAGTCATGCTCAAGAAGGCACTACTGATATGAAGAAAACATTCTTAGAACTTCTAGGTTGGACAATCAGATAGCTAAGGTCCACTGTGTGCCTTTCTGTGATGCCACATTGAACAAAGCACTCAGGCAGGACCCTGCCCATATTCCTGACTCACAGATTCAAATCATAACATATAATAAAATGGTTCTTTTAAAGCCCTCAATTATAAGGTAGGTGAACATCTAGATATTGTGAATCAGAATAGCTTAGGACATAACAACCTCTTTTAAATATTTTAACTGCATTTATAGCATATGTAATAGGTAACACTATATATATCACCCAAACGATATGTTAAAAGTAATGGCAAAATCCCCAATTACTTTTGCACCAACCTATTGAAACTCAATACATATATTTTACACTTAACTTTAAAACTATAGTAAAAGTTAACCTGATAAACTTAAAATATAAAATTGAAAAAATAAAGTATAAACAAAGGAATACGTCAAAAATTAACTCGTGATGATTTAATAGGATTATATAGAAATTTTGTTGAGAAATATTTCAAGTCCATAAAAATAGACTTAATTCAGGAAATAATAATTACTTAGTCTTTCACAAAGTGTCTAATTTATAAATTGTGTTATGATATTGGAAACATTTGTGGTAGCTAGAGAATGTATGTTAATGTAGGGCAGAAGAGTTTATACTTAAAATGGAAAACAGTTGAAGATTTTTGAGCAAAGAAACAATTGTCAGTATGTCTTTAAGAATATTAATCAGATCATGTTTAATAGTGTGATATTGTGTGGAAAGAAAACAAATAGAGAAGAGAAATAATTAAGAATTTATTACAGTGAGCCAGGCAGTTGATTGAAAATATCTCAACCAATGGAAATGGAATGTCAGAAGCTTTCCATGTAAGTTGTTTTGGGGTAGCTTCAGTAGGTCAAAGTGACTGAATGAAAAAAAAGGGTGTTGATTGTGAGTTATTTAAAGAAAGAGGATGCCATTATAAGATTTTGGAAAGCAAAAGATAAAAGACAGTTTTGGGAAATATGAAATACTTATTTCCTTCTCTAAAATATAACAGCTTCTTTTTTGTCTTAATATGTTTTCTATCCTGAAGTTATCTGTATATAATAACTTGAAATGTAAGTTATATTATTTTAATGAAAATTATGAAATTTTTTATTATAAAATTTCTTTTATTAAAAATGCTTTCCTGATTTTACTTTAAACTTCTTTAGAATTTTTAAGAATATTTTAAAATGTTTTATGAATGTGTTTATCTCTTATTTGCTTTTGCTTCTATTTATAGTGTGCTGACTAGCTGCTGCTCAGGAGTAATAGGAAAACCATGTTTGAAAAGCTATTCATTAAATCCTGTAAGGAATCTGTAGCTTCTCCATACGAATGAGACATTTAGCAAAAATCACTGACAAATTAGATCTCTTCTTTAGTATCTTTGTATTTTTATGGTGCCCCATTGATTCAAGCCCACAATATTTACTGCACATCTGTTTTACATTTACAAATATACAGAATACTGCCTCATTTAATGTTTTATTTCTTACATCCCTTATGCCTGATGCAATTACAGCATTTAGGGAAAGGAAAGAAACCTAGCTGAATGAGTAAGAAGAAAACAAGTATATCCACAGCTGTATAATACTTAAACTTTATAATACATACAAAGAGAGTCCTCAAGCTCCTGCAGGATGCCAAAACACCTGGTAGATGAGAGGGAAATGCAAAGTAGCTTAAATATTTTAATTCACTTTGCTCAGAGAGTCAGAATATGCGACTATGTAGTCATAAACTGAATATATAACCTGCATCAGATATTTTCTCCTAATATGTTCTTCAGTAAATGATCCCAAAAAAGCTTTAAATACCTGTCAACCTAAATTTAGAGTAGCTTAAGAGCTTATCTAATGACTCCAATCAATACCTGTAGTGGCTTGACAGAAAACTTCAGTTTTTTCTTCGTTAAAATCAAAATATCAAGGACAATATGTGTGATAGAGACTTTGCAGTAAATATACACTTATATTACTTGAGGGTCTGGCTTTCAGTATGTGTTCTTGGGACCAGTAAATGTATCAATTTTCTTAGCAAAGGGAAGATAGTGGTAAACATGAAATTAGCTTTTCTCTTTCTTTTCCCTGAATCAAAATATTCAAATTATTCCAAAATATTCCAAATATTCAAAAAGCAGATATTGGGTGGGATGTTATCCTATAATCTCAAACCTTGTGGTTTGCTACACTCAGGCCATTAACTTCAATGTGTCTTCCATGTGTTCTATTTCTCTACCATATATTTCTGCACAATCCTTTCTTCCAGTAAAACCAAACCAAGCAACAAACAAGAGACATTAATAAAGGCCATAGCCAACCATGTTGTTGCACTTAAAAAGCTAGAGTCCAATTGTGGGTTTTTGACCTAAACCCAAGGTTAACCTATTTTGTAAATGCTCTAGCTATAAGCAATATGACTGCCCTATGATCTCTCAATCTAAGAGTGTATGAATTTTTCTTCAAAAAAATTTTGCAATGCTATGCACAAACAAAACTTTGCAATATTGTAAATATATATATATTTACAATCTATAGAATTGATTGTGTGTGTTGGTAACATCTATAGAATAAATATGTCTAAATATATTTATAAAATAAATATATATTCTATAGATGTTAGAACACATACACTATTACACATTATGTACCTAATATACATACATTGTACTTAATATATGTTATTATATAACTTATGCATTATCAAAAATAGACACTTCAGAAAGGAAAATATTCTACTACATGTTTATGCCAATTGAGTAGATTATCATGCACAGGTCACTGGCCTCACCTACAGTAGATGTGATCTGAGATCATGAGAAATTTATGATCTACTGCCTGGCAATTGAACAAATCAGAGAAAGAGAAGTTCTGCCCTATTAATTGCAATCTGTAATGAAAAAATTTTCCTGCCATCTCAGATTGAATTCCACAATAAAATTACCCATGAAAATGATTTTGTTTTTATTTTGGACCATCTGGTGGCTTATTTATTATGCATACTATTTTAATGTGGAAATGTCGTCAGAAGTTTACATATTAGAATTATATACACATATCTGGAACATGATCCTTTTTAATCTGATACTTTTTTGTTAAAAATAAGCATATCTCTTATTTGTTATTATTGTGTAATTCACATCACTAATATTTTTTTAGAAAGAAAAAGACGTTAGCATTAAGCAGTAATTTTTTTTTTTTTTTTTTGAGATGAAATCTCCCTATGTCATCCAGGCTAGAGTACAGTGGTGTGATCTTGGCTCACTGCAACCTCTGCCTCCTGGGTTCAAGCGATTTTCCTGCCTCAGCCTCCCAAGTAGCTAGGACTACAGACATGTGCCATTACATGAGGCAAATTTTTTTTGTATTTTTAGTTGAGATGGGATTTCACCATGTTGGCCAAGCTGGTCTCAATCTCCTGACCTTGTTATCCACCTGCCTCGACCTCCCAAAGTGCTATTACAGGCATGAGCCACCACACTGGGCTGAGCAGTAATCTTTAACATTACATTTACTTTTTGAATTTTCAATCAAAATGTTACTAATTTTGACTGAAATTATGCTAAAATACATGCCACCTTTTTTATTATCTCAAAGAGCTTTATATATTTTTTTTTATTTTTTAGAGACAATGTCTTTCTCTGTCACCCAGGCTAGAGTGCAGTAGCACATCGTACCTCACTGCAGCCTGGAACTTACGGGCCCAGGTGCTCCTCTCACCTTAGCCTCCTGAGTAGCTAGTACTACAGGCATACATCACCATGCTTGACTAATTATTTTTAAATTTTGTAGAGACAGGGTCCCGTTACGTCGTCCAAGCTGGGCATGAACTCCTGGCCTCAAGTGATCCTTCCACCTTGACTTCCCAGAGCACTGCTATTACAGGCTGGAGAAGCTGCACTCAGCCTGGAAGAGTTTTAATGAAGAGTATAATGAAAAATATTGATTCAATTACAGCTTTAGAAATTATTGCTATAAAGGGTTAAATGAAGTAATTTTGATTTGCCTAGTCATTAAACGATAGGTTTGCATAAAGTTTCACAAGATCTCTGGTTACTTCATGCCTGTAATATAATAGGAAATTGGAAAATGTATGAAGAATGAATAAATTAATGAGTGTCAAATGAAATAATCATTAATTAATTCTGTTTTGCGGACTCAGAACCAGTTACAGGGAGCAAAATGCATGAAATAAAGGGAAAATCAATGAGTCTCTTGGTTAGGACTTGAGTTTATTTCAGCCAGATTTCTAATATTTCTAATATTTTTCAGTCTTAATCCAGATTAACTAAAACAGTTCAAACAGACAGAAATGCCTGAGGGACATTTTACGAGCTACTGCTGTATTTGGAGAAGCAGCATAATCTCAGAAAGCCAATTTAAAAGAGGAAGGAAAACGAGGCAGGCAAACAAGGAACTCAAGAGTAAGATGGCACAGAAGTGGTCTTCCAACTTTTTGAAAAGAGTAAAGCCATTCCCAGAAAGACCATATAAACCCAGAACCTTTTAGAAAGTTGATGGAAGAAAGATGAATGAGAATATTTTTTTCTGGCTCTTCCCAGTCTCCTATCTCCTAAATTTGTCCCAGGGGCATTAACCTTTCAACACAATGATGTTAATGGGCCCTTCTAGACAGACTTTGGCATAGTCAGATTTTTGTTTTTTCCAGAAATGTCAGACTTAGGCTGAGAGCTATAGCCTCCCATTGCTAACAGGCCCAGTGGATGCCAGATCTAAGCCCCATCCATATCTCTGGGGCAGGTTAGAAAACCAGCAGTGTGGCAATGTGTGGTGGTGAGTAACACAGGTGACAGCCAGGATTTTACAACCACAGGTCAGGCAATTTACCATCTAGAAAATAGCCATAGTTGGCTGAAACTTGGGTGGGTAATTGGAACTGAGTGCATAGAGGAAGACACATAAATAAATTGGTTCTGGAATACTCTACCATATTAGATCTTAGAAACCACTCTTCATATTTCTTATTCATTCCTGTTGTTTTCACTGTCAATCTTTTAGTCTGGCTTCTGAATTTCCTAGATAATCAAACAAAATAATAAATATCATTTATTAAGCAAATAATATGTGATGAATATATAAGAACTTATAAAATGTTAATTAAATTCTTACCACAAGCCACTATTAGGTTGATAGTTTTTATGCCATGTTAAATATCATATGACTAAGATATGATTTATAACATGGCATAAAATGTTATGTTAAAAATCATATGACTAAGATATAAAAATTTAAGTTATACACTCAAGGCTAATAGTTTATAATGTATGACACCAAGATTTATACCCAGAACTTCTGAATACCAGACCAGATCATATTTTAAATTCAGGATCAAGATAACAAAATTCAATACCAGGATAACAAAAATGGTTTGATGTACTTACATTTTAAGTAAGAGACAAATTGCTTAGACTTGTAAATTTATTAATGTATTTACAATTTTAGGATATAAACTATATTTGGCTTCAGGTACAATTTTAAAAAGTAATACAATTGATTACTTACAATGGCATCATAAAAATATAACAATTTCTTTACAGATAAAGGTAGGATGAGGGTGGTGCAGATCATAGTAATTGCCTAGGTTCCAATCAACAAGAGCAAGAGCTGCAATTACGAGATAAGAATACCTAGTCAGTATTTGGAGTATTATATCATCTATATCTTACTCTAACACTATGTTTTTTTTTTTGAAAATGATAAGATATATTTCACTTTGATTATCTGGGGGCAATTATAGTATCATCCGATAATATGAATGTCATGCTAGGTTGTTTTCATAAAATAGGATGGGAAAATTTTATTCTTAAATAGTTCTATTATTTGGCAATATGTCTTATTGCCCATTAAAATGAAAAAAATAATCACCAAGAGCACAAAATAATCTGTTTACGAGTCTTTGAATGTGTATGTTTCTGTGTGTGTGTGTTATACGCTCAAGGTTAATAGAAGACAAACCAAATAATCAATTCACTTATAAAATGGGCCATTTGAGTGATAAAGTACATGTACAATTTGCTTCCTCTTGAGACGGATACCTGGAATCAGTAGCCAAGACATCTGCACCGAGAAGTTTTAAGGATTTCCAGGGAGCTAATATGGAAAACAACCCCAAAAAAGTAAATGCCACACCTGTAGTTAACTATATCCAAAGTAAAATTTCTTAAAATAAAAGAAGGTGTCCAACATTGTAAATTTTGGTTTCAAGACTATTTACATTTTATGTATTTATTACCTTACATAGCACAAACATTTCCACTATGTGCCATGGGAAGCAATTGTATTCAATGTGTACTTCTGACACAATGATTAGAAGCTAATGTAATTAGTTATCTAACTAACTAATCTAATTAACTAATCTGAGTTATTAGAAGCTAAAAAGTGCCACAATAATAATTGTGGCTATAAAAAATTAGTCCCTTGATTTACAGTCGTTTAAATAAAAAGGCAAATGCTTTAAACAGTAACAAAGAAGGAATTATGATAAAATACGTTATATAAAAGCTCATCTTGGCATCATTGTGTCTTCTTCATAAACGATTAGAAAAAAATCCACACATCTGTTAGCTTATTTAAGCATTTTATTGAGACTCAATTGGTAGTTTAAAATTATTGATTTGTGTGTGTGTGTGTGAGATGGAGTCTTATTCTGTCTCCCAGGGTGGAGCTTGGGGAGTGCAATGGCACAATCTTGGCTCACTGCAACTTCAACCTCCCAGTTTCAAGTGATTCTCCTGCCTCAATCTCCTGAATAGCTGGGATTACAGGCGCGTACCACCACACCTGTTTAAATTTTGTATTTTAATAAAGACCGTGTTTCACCAGGCTGTCTTGAACTACTGACCTTGTAATCTGCTCCCCTCGGCCTCGCAGAATGCTGGGATTACAGGTGTGAGCCACTGTGTCCAGCAAGAAAACTATTGATATTTTGTTTCATTTTGTTGTAAATTCAAAATGAATTATAACTGTATGCAACATTAGCAATCTAAGCACATTTTTAGATTTTTAAAAAGCACATTTATGTTTTTTATTAATGTTCATATAAAATTTTGATTACCTAACAAAATTAAAATAATACTGCCTTTCACAGAATAAATCTTTGAGAATTAAGGCTGCATTTAATCCTCAAAGTGTTCATTGTGTTCAGTGTGTTCATTGCGTTCAATATGTTCATTGTAAATTGATTCAGTGGTTCCAGCTTCTCACTGAAGCCCATCAACTACTAGCAGAGATGAAAATTACAAACACTCGAAATGACTGTCAGATCCCCTCTCCTGGCACACACATGCAAAAAGCCAGCCAATGGCACTCTGGGAATCTTAAGATTGTGCAAGCCTCCATATCGTGAAAGGCTAGGTCCAGAGTGATTTATGATTTGATCAGACTTTTGTCTTATTTAACCAATTCAAGATAGATAATATTCTATGTTTTATGTGTACAGAAAAAATTATTCTGTATTTAAAGTTCAGGAATATAACAAAACAGCTTAAGGAGATATTGAGGGTTTAATTATACTTGCTGATTATCCTATGATTAAACTTAATTGTTATACACCTGTTTGAATAAACATTATACAGAATTCTGTATAATGAGCTCTTTGATTTTTAAGTAAAGAATATAATAAATGAAACCAAATATAGATTGACCCAATGGGTATAATGGTTTCTGATATAAATATAAATTAGAAGAAACTTCAGTCTTCTTGTAATGTTCATAAAATAAGATTAAAAGATTGCCAGACTGTTATTTTGTAAGTTCAGTTTTTCAAAAATAAGTCCTTGGAAAGCTAAAAAAAAAATCTTGTAAGTATTTCAAATCCGATATATTCAACAAGCATATAAAGTGTTTGGAATTGTATGAAAAAAAGCCAAAGTAATTAAATACAAAATACATTGGATTTTTATATATAATGTTAAGAAGTTTTTGATATTTAAATACCAAAAGAGATGAGATAAGTTTACTATGTTTTGGCCTTTTACGTGTCACCTGTTCTGTAAAAATAAAATGTACACAAGCAACATATCCACCTGGAAACTAGCCCTAAATTGAAGACAGAAAATAAGAGGAAACAATAAGTCTCAAAGGTAAATGTTTTATAAGCTGCACATGATTTTGATGATGGCAATTATTATGGAAATATTTTTTAAAATAGCGCTTCCCCATTCTCTATTAGTAGCAAATTTATCTCATCTTCCCAAAGCTGGAAAAATTATTAGAATGTAAGAGTCATGACACAAGATTTTAAATGTTTGGGTGGAGGTTTAATGACACAACGTTAAATGTTTGGGTGGAGGTTTAAGTGTTGCATTGATAAATATTAAGAAAGGGAGTAGTGAGAAAAGTCCTATTGGGAAGTATCAGCTTTACTGGTATTATAAGCGTGGAAGACAGCACAGACTGGAGACGGGTCTTTAAAAGTGCTACATGGGCACGTAGCGCATGAGGTGATAACACGTTAGGAGAATGGAAAAGGAAACATGGAGGGGTCTGCAAAAACCAGCATAGAGAGACTGTACAGAATTTGATGTCCTTCTTAGCTGAGGATAAACAGTGACAGAAAAGTCAACCCCAGATATTTTCAGTCTATCATTTACATATCTCCAAATGAATGCTATGCATGCACAAGAAGATGTTTTACAATGAGGATGTTTACGTTAGAGAACACTATGGTGTCGGCTCTCCCAAACTCCCAAACCAGGGTTTAGAGAGTAGATGGCAAAACTCAAGTGTCTATGTCCACAGGCAGCCCTCCATTAATGAATTCAAGTTAGTCACACATTGCTACCAGCATCTGACCCAACTGTGAGATAGAGTGGATTAATGCTTATACCGGCCATAAATTATCATCAATAAGTTAAGCAGCTATCGTAAAACAAGTAATATATCCGTAGTACACAAGCATATAGTTGTTTATTCCAAAGACCCCATCTAGGAGAGGTGTAACTCCTAGCAGGACATTCTCACAAGACACATTAAGTCACATATGAACTCTCACCCCAGAACCAGATACCATCTTGAAAGGAAGGGTACTTTATGCTGGAGATCAGATATCAAAGACACTGAAGATTTTCATAGGAATTGAATTTCAGTTGTTACCTAGAAAGCTTACAATGTTAAAGACTTATACCCCACATTATATAATATTAGAGATTTCACCAAGAAGGTGCTTATTTTTTAAAAAGACAAAGTAATTTACAGGAAAAAAAATTAGGCATATTTCCTCTGCACATGTGAGTTTTACTGGAAGTAAATTTGTGACTTTCAGAATTCATTAATAGTTCAAGAGTTAAGCTAATATAAATACTACCATTTTGTATACAAACTGTTGTGATTACCAATTTTAATAAATTATATGCTTAAATAGTTTTCTAATTCTCAAATCTTCACTTTATTTATTTCTTTTTTTCTGCTTACTTGGTCCAAAACTGAGGCTGTTACAAATATGTGAATTATTAAAAACCAATTGCTTTTTTTTGTTATCACTTTGCTAGGATACAATTTTTTTCTGCCTTAGTATATGTATACAGATACTCCATCCAGCCACTGCCTACTTCTGCTCTTTCAATATTTTTTTACATCTATCCAAACTCTCATTTGATTCACATAATTCTACCAGTTGATTTTAAGTCACCAGGTGATAAATCCAACAGTCAATCATAGTTATAAATAAATCAAATGTTCTTATTTTCTTTCTACTTCCATAATTGCTTCTTATTCTCTTCACTGCATCTTCCATATCCTTGACCTTCAAAATTTGTTTTTTAAGTTGGACGTTTTATCATTTTTTAACCTTCCACAAATAACATAGAAATCTAATGAGGACAAAGAGTTATATGTGATTTGTTTATTTTTGTACTTTACCTTGCAGAAGAGTTTGTGGTACCTTGTACGTATTCAAGAAATATTTTTGATGTAATGAATAAATGAAAGTAGTGAATGATTTGGCTTCAAGACATTGTTATGTTGAAAAGAGGGCACATGTGATGGCAGGTTATCCCATGCTCACTTCTATGCTAATAACGATTGGGTTTTCTTGTTTTGGTTTGTGTGTGTGTGTGTGTGTGTGTGTGTGTGTGTGTGTGTGTGTGTGTGTGTTTGAGACAGAGTCTTGCTCTGTTGCTCAGGCTAGAGGGCAGTGGCACCATCATGGTTCACTGCAGCCTCAACCTCCCAGGCACAAGCAATCCTCCTACCTCAGGCTCCTGAGTAGCTGGTACTGCAGGTGCACACCACCATGCTCCGATAATTTTGATTTTTTTTTTTTTAACAGAGACCCGGTCTCCATATGTTGCCCTGGTTGGTTTTGACCTCCTAGACTCAAGTGACCCTCTTCTCTCAGCCTCCCAAAGTGCTGAGATTACATATATGACCCACTTCACCCAGCCAAACATTTGCTTTTGTTTTTTAAAAACTAGTGTAACAATCCTATTTTATGTCAGGTGAAAGGATTAACTCAGAAATTCTGAGGAAAATTTTAAAAGGAAACTTTAGTATATATTCCTGAATTTTCATAAGTTATATTTACTCATCACTGAATGAGTAGCATAAACTAAATCCATAGCTAAATAGCTGTGTTCATCAATTCCAAAGTAAACATCCATATGCCTTTACCTATGGAACATTTGTAGAATGTCAGTACAAGCATATTACTATTTCATAACCAGATTTTCTCAACAGCATTGTCATTACTTCATTTGCTGCCATATTAATAACAGAGAAAATTTCATCTACACAGTTAATTTATGAAAAACTTTCAAAAGTAAAAAGAAATAAAAATGATCTTAATATTATGTATAAATACATGCACACACACACATTTGATTTGGTTTCACCTTCTAGAGAGATCTGGGAATCTTTATTCTGTGAACATTCTGAAGATTTAAACTGAATTCAATTTGCCTTATGATTATTAGTTTGGTAAAACAAGATAAAAATGTTCACATATTTCCACTATGTTACTTTACTTCCACTATTGATTTTTTTAAATGTTGGTCATTCCATGGAACTAAACAATTAAACAAAATATATATTTTAAAATAAATAAATACATTTTCTGGTTCATATTGGAAGCCCACAACTCCTCATTTTTTTCTATATGTTGTATGATAATTAAATATACTTGGATGGTCCACAGACCAAAAATATGTTACATTTAAAAGAGTTACTTTGATTTTCTTAGCACATCAGAATATCAATTCTTGAATTTAAAAAATGCCATCAAATAATTGATAAAAATGAAAATAGTATTTGAAAACTCACCCATAATGAAGCTTAGAAATTAGGAACTGGAAGAAGTAATTTCATTGTTGTGTGTTAACTGCAATTAATTTTTAGTCAAGGTTAAATGCCTGCAAAATTCTAGTCCAAATTGGGAAAGTATATTATTTCAAACTTTGTTACCTGCAGTTACTTCCAGACTTCCACAAACCAAAGATCAGCTTGACATAAGGTTATAGTTGACTAAGCATAACAATGAGCTTGAGTATAAGTGGAATGCCCTTATGGTTACAAGCAAGAATGACCCACCTTTTGTGACATTTACTGTCTTCTATGGTTTTGTATGCCTTTCTTCTCTGCTGGGTTTCTTTGCAGCAGATACAGAGTAAAATTTCCCAAGTGATTATTTCTTTTTTGAACTCATAGTATAAAAAAACTTTCTTTTTTTTTAAGAGCCATGAGTTTTTAACACACAGACAATGCTGAAAACATAAATGTCTCTGCAGAAGTCATCTTCTCATGCCCTTTATTGGTATATATCAGCATCCCAGGAAACGTAAATAATAGAAGGGCAGTAAAGATTTAGACATTTTCAAAGTAAAAATGCACCCTGCTAGCAACTTGTTTTCTATGTTACTGAAGAATAAGACTAAGTGGAGAAAAGGCATGTGGAGATCCAGGCACTCTTAGAATTTAAAGTAGAATAAAACAGAATAGTAAGACAAGATAATAAAATATCCACTGATATGCTAGAAATTGCTATTTATTTCTAAAATGATATTTCTCTTTAATAATGTATCTTAATGGTAGATAATGAAATATAATTTTTTAAACATCACATGGCGATTGTATATGTATTTGCATAAATGTTCAAATGTCCACAAACCTAATTAGAAATGTATTTAATAAAATTAATTTTAAATTTGGTATGTAATAAAAATAAGATATATGTTTAAATTGACTATTACAAATAGGTTTTTATATTATTTATTTTTCTTTTTATACATTTTTAAAACAAAATATGAAAGTAATATGCTAATACAATTAAATATTTAGATCAGAAAGACAACAGTTCCTTATGTTTTTATTTTAAATTCTGGGATACATATGCAGAACCTGCAGATTTGTTACATAGGTGTATACATGCCACGGTGATTTGCTGCACCTGTCAACCTGTCATCTAGGTTTTAACTCCTCCATGCATTAGGAGAAGTCCCTTGTCTTTATCCATCTTTACTTTTAGTCTCATTGTCCAGGAACAATCACATTTAACTATATATTTTGATTCTTAATACCTGTGATTGTTGCATCATTTCTAAATAACATGCAAATTCCATTTTTAAAAATTTATCAGATGTAGGGATTATTGCTAGTTTTTCATGTTCCTCTATGTTTATGGTATCACTATTTTTGTAATGCTTACTTCTGGAATGTAAGACCACATACCAAAAGTTCCATTACTTATACTGTCAATAACAAAAAATATACTTTTCTCCTCATTTTTTTTTTCTGAGACAGAGTTTCATTCTTGTTGCCCAGGCTGAGTGCAATGGTAAGATCTGGACTCATTGCAACCTCTGCCTCCCAGGTTCAAGTGATTTTCCTGTCTCAGCCTCCCAATTAACTGGGATTACAGGCACATGCCACCATGCCTGGCTAATTATTGTATTTTTAGTAGAGACAGGGTTTCATCATATTGGTCAGGCTGGTCTCGAACTCCTGACCTCAGATGATCCACCCGCCCCAGCCTCCCAAAGTGCTGGGATTATAGGTGTGAACCACTGTGGCTGGCCTTTTCTCCTCATTTTTATAGAATAAAAATTAAAATACTGCTGCCCTTCTATTTCTTTTACCTCCCACATTTAAATCTCTATTAGAAAAACAAAAAAGGTTTATATTGTCAGTGGGGACCTATTTACATCTGCTAATGTTAAAACTTAAGTATTTTGTGTTTTATCTTTAAATTTATAAAAGTTATAAGCATAAACCAGTAAGCAGCAAAAAAATAATTTTGAAAGTGCAAATATCATTTAATGCTTCCTCAGGTAGTAAGTTTCTCATGACATTTCATGTATGATCCAATCCACTGAGCCACTCAAAGTTTTTCTAACATCAAGGTGAAATTAACTCTTTTTAAAAATAATTTTCTAAGCATTCAAAATCATACTATGATTTCATTTGTTTATACTTGAAGCATGTCTTACTTTGCAGAGTTTTAAACTTCTAGAAACTTTTACATTCATTCTCCACCTTTACAACTAATAATGCTACATCTTTATCACATCCACATTTTCGTTTTCCTTGACATCTTTCTCAGGGCACTGTTGTTCTGGTTCAAAGTAATCCTTTTATATTCTAGGATTTTCCTCAAGCTTCTTATCTGGAAATTCTCTGTGTTGCTCCTCTGAACATTCCTCTGTGAGGTTCTCTCAGAACCTTCATGGTTCTTCTGCTGGTTCCTGGATCCGTGTCTTTCTCCTTTTGGGCTTTGCTCTTCATTTAACTGGCTTAATCTCTAACAGAACATCCTAAAATAAAAAACAAAAGACAACAACAAAAACAACTTTCCTGACTTTTGTGTATCTGAACTATCTTGTTTCTGTAGTCACACTTGATTGGTAAGTTTGCTAGACAGAGAATGCAAAGTTGGAAACTATTTTCTTGAGATCTGATCTTAGCATCCAAAAGTCTCCTAACGGTCTGATTTTTCTGTCTTTGTAAGTGGCTAGGTTCTTCTCTAGAAGGCAAGTTTTTTGTGAGTCTTAGGGTTTAAGACACAATGTTTTGCAGCTTTTTGCTGTTAATCCTGAACAGTATTTTTCAGAAATATCAATTTAAAGACTTGTGTTTATTTCAACATGTCGTTTTATTTTATTTGTTTAATTACTTCTGCTTCTCCATTTGTCCACTCAATTTATCTGAACCCCTTAACATTTAATTGTTGGATTTTGTATGTCATTTTTCTATGGCATGTACCTATTATCTAATTTATTTGTTATATTTTTAGTTGTTTATTTTATCATTCTTAATTTTTATATTCATAATTTTGAATTTATTTTGTTGTTGGCAATAATATTATCCTTTACTAGTTTCTCTTCTGAAATTGGTCTTTTTTCCCACTAAAATTTAAAATTTTGATTAATATTTGAATTGATCTGTTTTAGCACACTTGTTTTCTTGTTCCTTGAATTCAAAGTCTACTCAAAACTTTTTGAGGACAATAATTAAAATTTATCTTTTGATTTATTTGCTCATGTTAATATTTCCTAAATACCCTAAATCATCACAATAAACTGAATTTCTATTTTTCTTTTCTCTTTCTTTTTTTAAATATGTCATTCTCTGTCATATTGCAGACTTTTCAAGTGTTCCATAATGTTGATTTACCCATAGATATTTGTAAATGAAACTCCACAAATTTTCCACAAACGCATAAATAAGCAGTTCGTCGTCTAGCTCTCTTTGCCTTTAGAAGAATGATGAGGAGCCAGCAATGACAGTGAGAGATGCATATATTGCAGAACACAAAGCTTTGTACTTTGAGCATCTGTGCTGGATCTTTTGTTTGTTCTTCCAGCTCTACTCTAGACCTTACAGCTGCTATTTCTGCCAAAGCTCACGCTAGTTCCTATATACCCCTGTCTCCCTTTACTCCTCAGGTTTGCAAGTGACCAAGTGATAATAGTTTCCTGCTGTTGCTAGACCCAGATACTTCAGTACCCTTAAGTAGTTTCCATCAATCCTGTCCGTACCTTTGTAAACAGTCCCTTCCTTATACTTTCCTCCATTACTCTGGTGGAATGTGCTGCAGGTTTCAAAATCACTGCTTTAGTTCTACTAAAATAAGTCAATTTTTGAAGGCAATAATATTGTTTTCTGTTGTTATTGTTTAGTTTTTGGATTTGGGATTAAATACCTGGCTACAAGCCATCCTAAAAAACAAATATTCACCTTATCCCTCATTTACAACTTCACGTTGTTTCTCTTTTAATCTGTAACTCATGCATTCTTCCAGAATGAACCTTTTGAAGTTGTACAGTTAGGTTTGCTCCATGTTGGCATCAACACTCTCAGAAACTTTTTCTTGTTTTGCTCCTACCATAATTTTTGGGAATCTCAGGAGAAGAAATAATTATATTTTTTCTATTTGCTTTACTGAACCAAAAATTTCTCTTACTCCAGTTTGATTTAAATGGAAATGTGGAATCAATTCTGTGTTTGACGTGATTCAAAAATTAATTATTTTTAATATTTACTTAAAAATATATAGAACACTTATGAATTATGAAATTTAATCTCCATAAAAATGTATTATCTGGGAATTCTTATTTCTACCCTTCCATCCTAATCCCAGTTAGCTCTTATTAGTAACAATTTGTATTAGTTTCTCATTAATCATTACAGTGTTTCTTATTGCAAAAATAAAAATACAATATTTTATATAAATAAAAATATCTATACATATGGTTGTACCTTTTCCATTTTTTACTATATCTTTGAAATCACTTTCTGTTGGTTTATAGGTTTTATTTGTTGTCATTTATATGTTACAGTTTCAATATTCTCTTATGTAGACATACCATATTGTATTCAACGTTTTCCTTATTCATGGGCAATCAGGTTGTTTACAATGTTTTGTGTTATAAAACAAACTAGAAATGTGATTGCTGAGTCAAATTACAAATTTTTATATATAGAAAGATAATCTTGTTAGGTAAGAAATTCATCTCTGCAGGAGTTGTATAATTTTAACTCTCACAAATTCCTGAAGAGAGTATGTTGGTTAATTTTTGGATTTGAGACAATCTGATAAGTGATAAATTATACTTTATAATATTAATTTGAATTTCTCTTATGAGTGATCCTGAATATGTTTCATATTTTGAAGATCATGAGAATAACAGTCAAGAGAAAAATAAGTAGAAAGCAAATAATATATAAAGCAAATTGTTAAAATTAGTGTTGATATTAAATCATGGGGAAGATTTTATGATATATTGTTAAACAATAAAATCTTTGAAGTAGAAAATAATTCTCAGCCTTTTCTTGAATGTCTTTTAAAAATTTGGTCATCACTGTAGATTCTTCCCTAGTAATATATAGATATAAACAGAAATAATATTAATATTTCTCATGAATTTTTATTTAATGTATGGAAATAAACTTATAAATGTCTTCTAAATTTAAAAAATATATATTATAATGATATTAAACATACATGTACATATCTGAAATATCTGTATACATATCTTTACCTGTGTATGAATTCACAAACAATAAAAAGTTTACACTAAAATGTTAATTATGATTATTATTAAGCTATTAGGGTCAAAGATAACTTTCACATTCTCCTTATGTGTTTATTTTCTGATTTTCTGACAGTGAACATCTATTTCTTTTAAAATAAGAAATATAATTCATATTTTGAGAGAAAAACAAAGATTGTAGGAGCAGATAACACTAGCCTTAATTATTTTTCTAATGAAGTGAACTTCTAAATAACTTGGATTATATTTCAGTGTCCTTTTATTAATTATTTTAAAAATTCTTTTACTTTATCTTTTTGGAAAACAAGATCATTAATGTTAAGTAAACTTTAGTAAAAAGTTTGTTTTATTATTAACCAGCAAAAGGCTTATGTTTATTACTATATGTAGTCTTGTTACTTTTTTCAAATTTGTTTCTGAGTGTTTAGATAGGTAAATTTCTTCTTCATCAATGTTTCTTAAAAGTTTTCTGTAAGTTTCTTGAGGGCAGGCTCAATCAGTTTCTATTTGTTTCCTTAGGACTTAACTAAATACAGTGAAAGTGATCAACATTCAATAAACATGTATAAATTAATAAATTAATAAATAAGTGAAATAATTAGTACCACTAAAAACACACTAAATTGATTATTACATAATTCCAACTTCTTTTAGCAAGTATGAATCACCAAAGATTGGAGAACTTTCAGATATAAGATTGTTTTTAAAAGTTATCTCAACAAATATGTAACATAATATACATATTTATTAAACAAATGTTTGATTAGTTTCTATAGTCTTGTAACCAGGTTTTTACTTGGGGGCTGGTGGGGCACAGCTCAATGCTGTGGGTTCTTGATGTTTAACCTCTTAAAGAATGAGATGGGACCACTGCCGGTGCACCGTATGCTCATAAAAGTAAATATCGGACCCAAGAAGTGTTGCAGAAAAGTGATTTTATTTAGGTAGAGAAAAGAGAAGAAAAGGAGAAGAAAAGAAAAACTTCCACGAAGAGTGTGGAAGGGGATTCCAGTGGGGAAATCCCTGAGGGAGCTCCCACCATGTGGGAGGGGATTCCAGAGAGCTGGAAATCCAGCCTAGGTGAAGGAGCAGGGGAATTTATCCTGGGAGAAATTCCACCTTCCCAAGTTCCTCTGGTCAATGAAAGGAGTTCCTTAGAACGTCTTCTGGAGTGATTGACTTTTAGTTTCTTCCTGAGCCTGCAAAATTCAAACATAAACCATTAAAACTCCCAGATGGAGAGAGATGGGAGGGGGGCATGGCGCTGGGAAATACTTGCCCTTAAAACTACGTCCATTTATGGACCCGGAAAGAGAACACATTCACTCAGTCCGATCTGTACTAGAAACTGGATGTATATAATGAACAGAACAGACATAGTCAATGCTTTTCCTAGAACTTAAACTATATGTAAAAGACATATCATGAACAAATTTTTAAAAATAATAATTTTAAAAAATTATATTCACAATAAAGGAAACCAATATTGTGAATTTAAAGAAAATAAAAATGCAGATGTTTCAACTAGGGGATTGTAAGGGATAGTAATTTTTGGACAGTATATTATAAAGCAATTTTTAACTTATATAGACAATATTTGAGAAGTTCATCATAATTTGTATATCTCTTGGGAGCCTGCTTATAGAATAAGCTAACAAAAATATAAAAGTTTAGGAATGAAAACAAGACATAGCTAAAAATAAAGAAAGATTTAAACTGTTCATTATAATAATATAATAGCAATTTAAGGACAATATATTTTTAAAGTTAGATATGATAACCTTCCAGCAAAATAAAAACTTGTCCAAAAATACCCAATAGAGAGTACTTGGAAAAAAGACAATTAAAATTATTATTAATTTTTTTTAAGGACTGAAGAATTTCATCTAAATCAGTACTAGGAACAGATGATTTTTCTAATTTCCTCTTAATTATAAGAAACAGGTAGTTCCAACATTACTTAAACTTCTCATAATCACAGGGAAGGATCAAAACCTCCTCCTTTACCAAATATCCTTGACTTTGGAATACACAAAGTGAACAATGAGAACCAGCTAACCTCCAGTGGCTAGATATTAGCACAGAAGAAGACAATGCAAATGACTGTCCCCTTTAGCTGCAATTTCTCCGGATGCCCCGCAAGCTTGTTTCCAGTCAAAGCTTGTGTTTGACAAGGCCCATATTCCACAAACAGAGCAGTTCTTCAGAGTGGATGTTTCTTTTTTACTGTGTCAGGGAAAACTCTAGCTTGTCCATATGTTTTGGAAGATACCTGTGGAGAGACTTTCTTTTTTTTTTTTCTCACCCACAGTAGCAAAGTGGCACCAGTCTCTTTGTACTCATTGTGCAGGTGGACATAGTATCCTAACTTGTCTTCTTATCTGCTAATACCTTGCTGAGGTCACCAGCAAACTTCAGTACTCTCCAGACCCTGTTGGGAATTGTGGTTTGCACCATTGAAGACCAGCATCCTAATGCTTATCCCAAGGAGGCATAAGAATGAATACCTCCACCTTGCATATACACCCTTCCTCCCATGCCTGTGGAGGTTACCCAATTGCTTAAATAATGCAAGAATCCTGACCAGTGTGCCTGGGCTTTCATAAGTGTCATGGTGTATCAAAACACTAAGAAACTGATAGTTCAGACAAGGGGTCTCACTGAACTATCTCAAAGAAAGGCTGTTATGGCTTTCTAAGTTCAAAAATCAATTCTCAGAAGTAAATTGGGAAGACTTAGGATGAGAGACTTAGGATGGGAAGACTTAGGATGGGAGTCAGGCCGCAAGGGTTTAACAACCTTTTTTCATTGTGCATGAGTTATGTCATAGAGACAAATTAAACAATGTGGCTTTAGACTGACAGAAGCCCAAAAAGGGAGGCAGGGTGTGTGTTGCAAAAGCTGTTAGGGTGCAAAAAGGTGGGACTGTAGCAGAGAGTGGGTTCAGTGTCCAACCTCTTGGGCCCAATGACCTTTCTGTGTCTCTCTACAACCCATAGCCCATACCTCACAGTTAGAGAGGAAAATGTACAAGTAACCCTCCCATGGCACAACAAAAGGGATAATTCTAACCCAACTTAAACCTGTTGTTCTTAAAGCATACAACCATTGTCAGGGGGGCAGTCTCTAATCCCGACAATACCGATTTAAGACTATCTAGAAAAAACATATATAAGTATGACCATGGTGAAGAGAACTACATCCTGATGCCCGCTTCAACCAAATATTTCCAGTGACAAAAAAAAAAAAAAAAAAAATTTAGAAACACCTAGATGCAGATGCAAATAAAATAATAAATAAAATTAGTGTTTCAGTGTTATTCTAACCTTCAGTGTGGACTATCAAAAAGATTTTAAAGCTCCATCAATAAATTAAAAATCACATTCAGAGACCTAAAATAAATCATTCTATATTCAATAATAATAAACCAGACATCTCATCTTTGGTAATATAACATATGCAAGAGAAAAATCAACGTCAGACCAAAGAAACCTATCAAGTGCAGCTGTATCCTATTCTGCTAACTGTTGGTCTTATTATTGTTCTGTGTGCTTTCACTGGTTTGCAATTCAGCAACACAAATCTCCAATAAGCCACTATTTCAACTGAGTTTGGGAAATGCTGAGGTTCCCATGCCTGTGAGTTTGACAAATGCAAGCCCAGAAACCCCCACACCTCAGTGGCTTGCCCATTGCCATGTATGTGTATAGAATAGTGTTGAGTAGTTGTGTCACTAGAGATATCATTGATAAATGTGACAAGATAAGCATCAGTGGGTTTTAAGGCATAAATAAAATTACAGGGGATTGAGTAATAAATGCTATCAGAGTATAAAATGTCAGCATGTCAGTTTACTCTTTTGAGAATTTTCTTAGGAGAGGAAATCAGTAAAGTATTTGGAGAATAATTCGAACTTCAAAAAAGGTTTTCTTAAAAGGGACAATATTTTCCTTATTGTGAGAACTGATTATATGGGAAAAATCAGGTCTATTAGAGGAGCAATTTCCTTTGGAAAGAGGGAGGAATGACATCTAGAATGATGATCACCTGTGTGGGAATGGTTTTTGAGAATAAGGTCATTTCTTCATTCTAAGAGAAGGGAGAATAAGAAGTATATGTGGTGCATGTGTGTAATTAGATCTGATGGTAGGAAAATAAGGAATTTTAATTTACCAAAAATAAACAATAAAATAAGTCATTTGCTGGATGTGGTGTGTGGATGGAGTTTAGGGAAAAAAAAGACAGAAGATATGGAGATGCTTAGAAAGCTGAGAAAACACATAAATATGTTCAAAAACTGTAAGCATTGAGGAAATTTTTGACATTTGCAATTCTAAATGGAAATGTCACCCAAAATCTATACCATACTCCTACAATAATTTAATAAAATAGTTTAGTGGGATGCATTGGGAAGTGTTTTCAGTGTTAATTATTGCTTTTTGTTGAAGAAGGCATGCTATAGCTGTATGTGATAAAGTTAAAAATTTTATTTTTCACATGCTATGAATGTGGAATAAAAAACTTAAGAAATATATATGGGGAGGTAGAATATTTTAAGTTTTCAAAGTATTTAATGTTAAGATATGTATGTGCCATACGTACAACTTAAGTTTCTAAAACTTTGAGTAATTTTAACTATAATAAAATGTCATTTTTCCTTTATACATAGACAAAAGCTAAAATCTTCAAGTCACTTCCATTGTGAAGATTACTCTGTGCAATTCTTTACTTTAGAAAGTTTAATCTTTGAATATGCAGATCTCATTTGCATTAAAACACAGTGATCTGCATTGCTATTTTTGCCAGCCTAACAATCAAAAGTGCTTCACAGGGAATGGCTATATTTTTAATGACAATTTAAGTGCATATGCTTTGTTCAATTTTAATATAATTATATCCCTTATGCCACAAGTCCAATACTGTATTTTATGGCAATAGTGGATCAATTTATAGTAATACAGTTATACCAGTTGATATATAAATAATTTTAAAGAAATTTAGTTCTTTGCCAACTGGTACAAAAATTTATGGAAAGATAGGGATCACTCAAATTCAAATAACACAAAATAATGCATTCGGCTGCTTACTAGTAGAAAGTACTTAGCTCTCCATAAAGGACTTTGGAAAGCGTATTGGCAGCAGCTCTGGAATTCATACAGGATTATGCCGCTTGAGAGCATACAAATGTGAATTTATTATGGAACTGACATGCAATTTATTGAGTTAACAAAAATCATTATTGCAAAGAGAATACGTGAAAAACATGTATTAATGGAGACATTTATTCTGCAGCAAGGTTTTAAATACTTAGGACCCAAAAGGTAAAAACTTTCTTGGAAATATTAATGTAAAGATAATGTAATACTTTTGATGATCTATTTTAAATATTTTGTGACTAGAAAGTTGGCCATATTTCTTCCAGTATGCAGGCAATTATTCAAACATTTTTTGAGCACCTACTATATGCCAGTCACTATAGGCACTGGAGAGATAATGGTAAACAGAAAAGACAAATTATCTTTTCTCGTGGACCTTCTAATGTAGTCTGTCACTCAGAAAAATGAACCAACAAATACATCTCTCAAGTGATGACAAGCGTGATAGGAGGATTGAAGCAGCTACAAGGAACAGAGAGTGACACAGGAGCACATCAATCAAGTGCTTAGCATTGTACCAATGAAACTGCACAGAGCTGCAAACTAATGGCAGCACACCAGGGTTTGCTTCACTTCGAAACTACTCCATTGCCTCATTACCTGAATGGCTGAGCAGTGAAAAACAGGTACACCAAAGAAGGAAAATAAATCACCCAACTAGCCTATTGCAATTAAACAATCAATATTCAAAAATTACTTGTTTTTTACAGATGACTTTTTCCCATGACCCTGATACTCTCAATAACAATTATGATTTTTATATCTAAGGAAGTAAAACTACATATTTTGTACCTAGTTTAGTTAATGATAGAAGGAACCTTTCTTTTGATCTCAATGTGACATGCTAAAACTTACATATATTGAAAACAGTCTTATGGCAATTCTGCTATTCAGTGCAACTCTATGTGTTTAAAATATGACACCTTAACATACAAATCTTTCTATTCTTTCAGATGCACAAGTTAAATTTGATAACCTCACATACATTTAGGAAAAAATAATTAAGTTTGAAATCAGCTAAGTTTATGTTAAAGTGATACAATTTGTAAGAAATGGTCACAAATTGATGTGCCAAACAATGGCATGTTTTTAAATATTTCAAAACTCAAATATATTATTTATGAATAGGAATAGGTTATATATATATACACACACACACATATATATGTATATATGTATACACATACGTATATATACATACATGCATATTGAGGAGAAAAAGAAAAGGAGTAAGAAAGATAAAAAGAAAGAAGGAAGAGGAATGAAGGAAGGAAGGGAGGGAGGGAGGGATAGAGGGAGGGAAAGAGAAGTAATTATTTGTTAGGTATTGAAATATTTTAAATAAAACAGAAGACTAATAATTTTGGGTCCCCCCACCTTCAACCTAGTCATCAACTGACCACTAGAAATATGGTGCTCAAGCAAAAGTCATTCGACTGTTAGGTTTGAAAAGAAAAAATGGGGATATTTGGAAGGGAGGGAGGGACAGAGGGAGGGAGGGAAAAAGAGGGAAAGAAAAAGAAAAGAAAAAAAAGAAAGAAAAGAAAGAAAAAGCAAGAGAGAGGGAAAGAAAGAGAGAGGAAGGAAGGAAGAAAGGAAGGAAGGAAGGAAGGGAAAGAGAAAGGAAAGGAGAGAGGGAGGGAGGAAGGAAGGGAGGGAGGGAGGGAGAAAGAAAAGAAAAAGAAAAGAGAAAGGGAGACAAAAGGAGAAAAATTACTCAATTGTGACTACTTAAGTTAAAATAGACAATGCTTGTATATTTAATTGCTAGCTCCTAATATATTTAATTTGCCTTTTAAATTTACTTCTTATTTTAGTGAATATAAACTCAATTTTAAAGCAATACTTCTGTCTCCAATTATTTGTTAGGTATTGAAATATTCTATATAAAAATTTAAGACTAATAATTTTGGGTCTCCCCACTTTCAATCTAGCCGTCAACTGACCATTGGAAATATGGTGCTCAAACAAAGTCAATGGATTGGTTACGTTTGGAAAGGGAAAATGAGGATACGTGGAGAAACAGGGGATCCAAGAGTATTGTGATTTGAGGAGGATTTGTTATGAGTCAAGAAGAGAGTAGGTAAGTGACCAGAATACATTTTACATCATTTAAACAGAGATTCACTGAGCAGAAAGATGACAGCAAAACATTCTAAGGAAATGAGGTATAAGAAGGGCCACCATGAAAAATAGAATAAGCATATACTCATTGACTGTTGGCAAAATGCAATTTCAAACGGAAATTGAAAAAATACACATGGAAGCAAGTAAACGAGACAGAAAATTACCATGGATCAATCTGCGGTATGAAAACAATGTAAATGTAAAAGCACCAAATTAAACCTCTTTGGTAATCAAGTAAACCAGGAATTGGTAAATTATGGAGGTATATAAAAGTACTTATTTTACCTTCTACATGCGAATATGGTTTGAAAACATATGTTGAATAAATACTGGAGGAAATTAAAGAGGAAAAGAAGCCTGATCAACTGTTATAGTAATGAAACAAAGTATCTAACAATAATAAATACTGGCCCTAATCGTGGGGGGCACTTTACCAACTTCTTAATAAAGCATATATTCAGCTATTCTTAATAATGCCTCAAAATCTGGTAAAAAATTATTAAATTTCTGCTTATTTTTTATGTTTTGCCCTGATTCTAATGCCTATTATTTCAGTTTCAGGGCTGGTTCTGCAGTTAGACAAGTGCTATTTGCCTTGATGTCAGTAGATACTCCAAACTTAACTTGGCTCCATAGAGGGAAGGAACAAAGAAAAAATCTGAGTAGAGACTTTAATAAAATAGCTTTTCTGTACACAAGCAGAGTATAAATATACAGGAAAATACCAGGAATATAAAAAGAAATGTCAAACCAGATAGAACAACTTTTTGATGTAGTTGTTACATATCAAATTTTTGTTGGGAAACATGTTGATGAAATGTCTCTGAATCCTCAAGAAAACTATAGCTGTTCACTCAGAGAATTATTAATATACGTTCCTTTGATATCACTGGATATACCCAACAAGCTTTCTACAGTATGACAAACAAACGGTTGGTTTTATAACTTCACTTGAAAATAAGTATAAGCACATAAATACTTTTTGGATTTCTTCAAAAGTGTAATTCCTACATAATACCTGATTCTCTGTGAGATATATTGCATGAGGTATTTATTCCATGTTGTTTATGTTTAGAAGAAAATATCAGTATATTTTCATACAAACCAGAGAATACTGAAGTCCTCTTTCCTTTCTAAATCAGATTAGATCCCAGTCCATCAATATAGTCACCCAATCGCACGTCCTCAATTTTTTACTCCCCTCTGGGTTTATCATATTTACCTGGGAGAAGATAAAGAGGTAAAACAAAAGCAATCTAAGTTAAACATTCCACTGTGCACCTGACTTGTTTTCTCTTTGTTCATGTTGGCTGACTTGACTTTAAATTACTAAGTATCATTTCTAGTAGCCCTTTATTCCTGCAATTAACACCATTAGCTTTTGCTAGTTTACTTTTCATACTACTAGACAATTGCTTTGTATCTTTCCTTCTCTCCTTAAACTTTTAGCACCTCCATCCTCATTCTCTTTTTTTTTAACTTTAAACAAATTTTTATCATACAAAGTTTGTCACATAATTGGATATTTCTCTACTTTGTACACAATTATTCTCACTCTCCACAGAAAGGCTGCTTAACTTCTCATCTGGCGGTGGCAAGCACTAAAATCCTGATTTTAACAGAATAGTAGTAAAAATGCCTCAGTGATTTAAGTTGAAAGCAGTACATCGGTACATGGCTCTTCTACCTAGTATCAGGAATGCACAAATGTCTTTTTATTCAAAAATACAAAATAAATTATCTGTAGGCATGGACAATGACAGCAATAAACCATTATGTATTTTGTCAACTGAAACTAGTTATTGATGGTTATAGTGATGTCTTAAACATCAGCCAGCCTTTTCTTCTTTTTTGCCAACTGACTTTTCTGAAGTTATTGGTGATGAACACTGCCTTGAGCTTCCTGTCACAGTTCATTAATAAAGATAAAGCACTAT